>QKQZ01049736.1:0-56013 GCA_003595255.1 Solenopsis fugax
CGCGCCGCGCCGCCGGGCCTCTTACCCGTGCCCCACCCCACACACCGCATACACCGAACTTCAAGGCGGTTAAAGACGCTCTCTCCTCGCGCGTTCGCGATGCTTTGCGTCGGTCCTCTAAATGCGTTACGTGGAATTTTCGTCGCCCGACGACTCGAATATCGTATCACACCGCTCGCGTACATACAGCCAAGTTCGTGTCGCAGTTAGCGGGCCCTTGCGACGAGTGACGATACGCGTTACGCGATCCGAGTCTGACAATTCGACTGTTGCGCCGACAGCCTGTCTTAAATGAGAAGGGAACTCCGGTTATCGATGTTAACGGTGACTTGTTGGCGCGCGAACGGTACACGGATTCTTCGAGAATACGGTAATCTGTATGTATTGAGAGATCTTGTAGTATCTTCTCGCTTGCTCCTCTGAACGATGCTTTGGAGGAAAATCTTTATATCAATCTGAAACAATGTCGGTATACTACCACCCCCCTCCCACACACACACACACACACACACACACACAAGCGTACGAGCAAGCTAATAACTGTGTGATAGTAATCGGTGATCCAAAATGGCGCTGACGCTCGCATAGCCTTAACGGCTATTGAAACTTAAAAGATAGCTATTTGGAAGTTGCGATAAAGTTAGAAATCGCACAATACCTCCAAGTTCGGAATATCGTTGTCGGCGGAGCAGCTGAATTCATATAGTTTATCGATATCTCACTCTCCGGGAGAGTAATAGTCGCGATTCGCATTCGCATGCTCCGATATCACGTGCGCGATTTACAACGCTTGAATTCGTAACTTCGCGTTCAATTCATGTCAAACGGACGCTTTCGCTCAGTGAATTCGCTTTCTCCAACTCGCGATCGCGAGATGATGTAAGTATCCTTATCCCTTAATCTCTGATATCACTGTGTACGAGGAAACGAGCATTAACTTCATCCGTTGTTTGTTTTGGCAGTGAGTTACAAGGTCACTACTGGTTACACTACACCACTGGTTACGAGGACAATACGCCGACGTCATCGACTTCTGCTCTGTATCGTTCTACATTCTTCTATAATACCACGTAATCAACGTATGGGCAAGGTAAATACCGTTATTATAAATGAAAAATGCAAGATGATATAGATAACAGGTAATTACGTGTACACTGAGAAAAGAATTTAGTAATATCTATCAAATGCTGAGTGAAATAATGCCAATTAAATATTCATTTAATACAACTAAATATAATTTTACTTTCCTAAATATTTACTAAGCGGTTGGATACATTATTATGCTTGGTACTACTTGTTAATATTTAGAAAAGCATAATTATTTTTGATGATATTAATAAATATTTCATTGACATTATTTCATTCAACATTTGATAGCTGCAATCAAACTCTTTTTTTCAGGACACATATACATTATTACAAATAAAAATAAATTTGGTAACGTCACTATATAATATTTATTTGCTTATTTGTTGCGAAGAAATATGTCAAAAAGTGATATAAAAATTATTCTTAGTATATATATTTATTTTAAGATATTTTTAAAATATTTTTCGTACAATTCTTTTTTTTATAGTTTCCCATATATCTTCATATTCTTATGCTTTTAAATCACTTTTGTTTTATTGTTACATTTGCTACTTTTATTTTTGCAAAATATATAAAATCAATAACATAATGAATCATTGACCTATATTAAAATTTTTAAAGACATATCGATGGAAAATGGAAATTTATATTAACAATAATAATATAGTATAAATCAATTTACGCCAAACGAGAGAGAGAGAGAGAGAGAGAGAGAGAGAGAGAGAGTTTCTTTTATGAAATATTGTTTGACCAACAAGTACCATATGCTACTTGTTTATCTGGCTTTATCTACTATTTATAACTATTGCTTTTCAATATTACTGTTTACAAATATAAAACAACGGTAACGTAGGGTATTTTATCAATCGTATTTCTCGAGTGAGAAATAAAGTATTGTTTCCGTTGGAAAAATATTTGCCTCTCGTTCAGACACATTCTGTTTGACAAAATAATAGTTATGCATTCACAAGCTTTTTTGTTCCCAACATTACTGCTGAAATTATTAATTCATCCGCGTTTAAAAAATATCGAAATCGTCCACAACGGAATGAAAGGACGAGTTTATTCAGTGATGTCTGATTTTTATTGTCATATTTTGCTAAATGGACGTGTCCATTTAGTCAGCTCAAAATAACTGATACAAATTTGTAATAATACAAAATTTTTGTCGTAAAATTAACACTTCTTTTCTGCATTTAAAAAATTTACATTAAAAATCTCATTTGAATTAAAATCGATTTTTTTTACAAAAATTTTGGGGTCTTCTCTTTGTTTTCCGATATTTTACATTAAATATTCCTAAAATAAATAATTAAATTATCTTTATATGCATATACATATTAAGAAATTTATTTTACAAAATAATAATAATTTAGTTTAAAAAATGTGTGAGCGTGTAAACAATTTTAAGTGAATTGTCTTAAAGTATATCAATATTAAGAACTTGATGTTTCTTTAGCAATGATCTCATGTTTCCGGTGATAAGCGATACCGAGCGAGATACGATTTTTGCTAATTTACACTTCCGTAATGAATCGTTAACGTGACGATGGAAGGCGTTTCCGTGTCTCTTCATCCGTCCGTTCGCTGCCATATCAGGAAAATCGTTTAAACCGGCGCGTCCGCCTTCGCGTTTACAATAAATTACCGCGCGAGATGCAAGTGGCAGACGGGAAATTATCCACGACGAAGGAAAACAATCCAAGGGAGAGGTCGCAAACTCCCTCGCATTTAAACGCACGTCTGTCTCGAAAATTGTTGAAAACATCGGGAAGTTTCTGTTGACGTGGAATATGCTCCACCTTCGCTTTTCTCACCTTCACTTATCTAACCTTTGGAATGAATTAACGGAAATGAATTCCATCTTTGCTCTTTTAACAAAATAGGAAACAATAGTTCAACAATCGTTACATAATAAATGGAATTAGAAATAAAGATATTTAAGATACATACATATTAAAAATAATTATAAAAATAAAATATTATATACAAGAAAAATATATATGAAGATTCAATTTGTTGTAAAGTATAGTAATTTATTAAGATCAAATATATTATATTTTATTTCTATCATTTTTTATATTTAGTATATCTTATCGATAAACATAGATAAATTTTATTATACAGTTCTACTTTGAAATCATAAAATCTTTTTACTTTCAATTATTAATTAATCGAAGTGTATCGATATCCAAATATTTTCGTTCAGAAAAATAATAACTGAAGTTTAATAAATTAGAATCTGTCATTAAAATTAAAGAAAGTAAAGAATATCCTGTACGAAAAAAAGGATTCTTTATTATTATATTATTTTCTAAGAATTAGCACGATTTTGTCAGATTTCTATAGTTATAGTTTATTGTGTATCTGTTGTTTGGAAAGGAAGCGGCATTGAACGGCGAATTCCTGTTCTATTGCAAACCTGATACAACATATGACATGCGTGTAATATTCACGTTAATAACTTTATGATCATATTATACGCTTCGCATTGCGAGATAAACGTATCGCGGCCAACCAACGACTCATAATTATTTCACGTTTTTATAGCTGTCGTATTTTTAGACAATACAAATCTTAACATTAAAGTTAATTTTCTTATTATTGCTCTTTAATATAATTTGATGTACACACGTGACACGAAAGATATTAATGAGATTTATTTAATACCGCAAGACATTTTAAAATTTAATTTAATAAAAATATGCATTATTTTAATGTAATAAAAATGTATTCGTTTGAATTCACAATTTCATATTCCATATATATAAATATAATATATTTAATATAATATATTTAATTTAATAAATATAATATGTATTAATATAAATATTTATTAAAATTTAGGAATTTTTCTCTCACAATCAGTGTACATATATATATGTACAATCTTTTCTAGACGCTATTCTTATACTCTCTTTTTGCTAAATTCAATTAAATTTCTCACAATCGTTTTTCTATTATTTTTTTCTTTAAAAATTATTGTTAGTTATATACAGTATTATTTTCGTAACTTTCATCCTCACATCAAGCATTTTTGAGTAAAAGGAACTCGTAAAGTACATGCAATCGCAACCAAGCATGACGTATATATTACTATCACCCCCAAAAATTCATTCGATGATATCTCCTGATGAGAATCAACTGCGGACAAAAGAGCATCCCCTACGCGACAGCATCGTATAAACAACGCGGATCGCGATTCACATCGCGGAAGGAGAACGAACCGTCTCTCCTCTCTCGTCGTCGAGGTGTTTCGAGAGTTTACAAAAGAGGAGGTTGCCTCGCTCCCTCGCTCCCTCCCTTCTTCGTCCCCGCTAATCCCAAAAGTCCATAAATACTGGAAGGGAGTTTATTCTCCGAAGGGTCGTTTGCAGAATCGCAGTTGTACCCCGTGACACGGCACCGCGATGACGCTTTAATCCAACGGCGGCCCGAAACGCGTCCTGAAACGTCGTGCAGAATTTGTGGTGTCGTTTCGCGCAGCCGATAACGCCTCGATAACCACAGCCGGCAGGGCTTGCAAGATGAATCACGGGGAGCTCGAATTCTTTAGGAATTCAGATTCTACACCGGTTAACTTCAAACGAAAAGCGAACAGACAGAGACAAATTATTTAGAAAGAAAATTTGAGTATCATGAAGATGTAGAAAAATGATTAGTACCAAAATGTTAAAATTCGGTTATATAATTTCAAATCTCTTTCATTAAATATCATATTCTAATAATATACATGTACAGAATAATTCGGAAAGAGAACACGCTCATATATTTATTATAAATTAAAAAATTGAATGGGTCTCAGTAGTTAATGAAAAATAAAAATTAATGATAAAGGCAACGTTAAAGTAAAAATATAATGTCTTATTCGTATATACTTTGTATATCATAGCGACATCTTTTGAAATTATTTGAAAATTTGTGAAAATTAGTATGTTAAATCTAGTACAATATAAAAATCTTCACGGTACGTTCTTCCATGATCTACCATTGTTGCCTAATTAACCGAACAACCAAATCCTTGTCACGGTCTTCCCCTCGGTGTTCGTATGCCTATTTTATCCCGTTTCTATCTCGTGTAAACGATTCGTGCCGGCGATTTCGGACAACACCAGGCCCGGTGGCAAACGTCAACAGTCGAGGATGCAACGTAAACCTGGACAGAATCGCTCGTGGCGTGTTCCCCAGCGCGTTTTACAGTTCACGAGACCATGACAATTGCCAGCGCGTTACAGTCAGTTCCGCAGCATTAGGGCAGCTGGTCCGGTCGAGATTCCGAGTATACTCGAAAAGGGGCGAAAGAAAGGGAGAGAAAGAGAGCGGGGGTGTAGGGGAACCGTAGGTGGCCTATTGTCGAACTGGAGTCCGCATTCTCCTTTAACCCTCCGTGCCGCCATTGACTGTCTTTCGGTTCATGCCGACGACGAGAAAACGAGTAGAAACTCACTCGCCCGATGGAGTAATGGAGCGATCGAGGATACTTTCCCTGGAATCGTTGGTTACTTCCACCCCGACCGCATTTATTAACCCACTGTATTCGATTGTCGTCTACGAGACAACATGGGGCGAGAGAACTTATGTGATTGCATTGTTACATGAGGAAACTGACAGGAATCCTATCAATCTTATGTTCTAGGCAAATATCTGATAGATAAAAGATTTTATTTTTACACTTTAAGTTGATAGTTTATTTTAATTCTCAGATGTGAGTAAAATTCCTATAGGCAGTTTTCTACTATATTTCTTATAATTCATATATTCCTAACAAAAAATCTTTTATATATATGTATATTGTATATGTATACATTAATTCTCACATTATGTGTTGCGCAAGATTAATCCGTAGGATGTTTACTTTGCATATGACTCTTATCTACCACGAATTAATCTTCTCACTATTATCTCTTCCCAGCTTATATTTCCTAAATAAATAATGATAAGCCTATCGATTGAAACCAGCAGGCCTATCTTCAGAGGCCGACAAAGACGGATAAAATCAGGTTTAAAATATTAAAAGAATTATGCACTATAAAGCTTCAATTTTATTTAACAGCTTTTATTCGCTTATGAATTTTGAATAGTAAATTTCTGATATAAAATAGTGTAATAGTTTATAACATGATAAAAATATTTCGGGAAGTTAACTCTTTTAGGAGAGTTAAAATTAATTTTACATATTTAGAGAGTTGACATAATTTTAAACTTTAGCGTAGACTTGAATAAAATAATATAAAATATATAAAACATTTACACGTATTTTAAATTTTAGGTCATAATTATATTAATGTAAAAAATCTATAAAGTTTAAAATAATGCATAAAATGCTTTAATTACATGTATGAAGTAAAAATGAAAGATATGCGATATATATAACTTTTTCTGTCATTCAACGTACACATGTACACATACACAATGATGATAATATCAGTGAATTCTTACTTTATTTATTAATCCGGATTATAAATTATGAATTGAAAATTTTCAATATCAAAATATAAAAATGTTTAAATTGAACTTTTTTTGCTAATAGAATTGATCTAATTAATGTAAGTCATTTATAAAGACATATATAATCGTGTTTTCAGGTTTTTCGAATAATTAATAATTAATAACAATAAAGTTTAGATATTTTTTAGTTTGTAATGTTTATATTGATCCTTGAAGATCAAGTTCGATTATTCGGTTATTTTTATTTTGAGTCTCATTGCCGTTAGAGAACTGCATTCTAAAGTGCAAGAATCTGTCGGTTCTATAAAGTTTTCCTTCTCACCCGAGACTAGGCGTGTTCCATACCAGGCGATACACACCAGCGGGAGCGGGTTCAATAAAATCGTAAACACGGCAGTTACACGGACAACGTCATAAAGTTGGCCGACGCGTGTAACGAAGACGGTTAAATGCTACGCGTGCGAGTGCATCTCTCTTCGAGAACCGGACTAATTGTGCGCGCACGGATATTCGAAAAGGAGAAATCAAGACGAGATCGTGTGAAAAAGTCTTGTCACCGAGGTATTCCAGGAATGCGAAAGGATAATACTAATATACAATCCTTCCTCAAGTCGCAGTTTGATCAGTATATCCATTATTAATCAACTCTTATTTTACTCTTAAAATTATATTACAATAATTTTAAGATAGTAAAAAGCTGAATAACATGAAATAACATCTATAAATAAATTATTATAGTCAATTTATTCAAGAAGTCTGTTATAGCAATAAAAAAATTAAAATGGATTGAATGTATGGAATAATCTGAGATAGTAACTTTTTGAACAAATATTTCAAAACTTTATTTCAAAACTTATTCGATATTTGTTACTAAAGAAATGAATTCAACAATATTATCTTTAATTGACATTTTAATTCTACTTTATTAAAGAAGAGTAAATATTTCGCGAAGGTGTTTTACATTATTATGCGTTACTTATGCCGAATTATTTTATTTCTACGTGTACAACTCGCCAGATTTCATGTGATATAAGCGTGAGAAGAATTTTCTTTGTCGAGAGGGGATTTTGTGCGCAAGCTTATATATGTGTATATGTGTGTAGACTTAGTATTCCTTTCTCAAAGAAACGAGAGAAGGTGAGAAGATGCTCTATCATACAGAGACCATCAAATCTATGATATAGACGAGTAATGTACACGAATATATCCGTTATCAAATATTGGCTAATTGGCAGGCATCTACATATATGGACGTGTATATGTACTCACGTAATTTTTCTACGTTATCGTCCTTGCTCCGCGACGTTGACGCGTATCTGCAACATAAAATGACGACAGCTATTAATACGACATAGGATAGATCAGGCGAGCATTTACATGCAAGTTTATATGTGTTTCGAAGATTGAATTTTAAGATTCTGGGAGCTACAGATACACACAAGTTTTATATATATATATATATATATATATAGCAACGTTTAATTTAAATGTATTTCTTTAATTATCTGCATTTACTTCATTATAACCTGATTGCGCTATTTACATTAATTGTTCACATTATATTTGTACCATGGAGGTATAATCCTTGATTGGACAAATATATTTGTGAATAGATAGCGTTAAACGACAGATTTTTACTGTGTTTGGAGAAAGTAAAACGAACATTATCTCTTATAGTTTTTGACGCGAGGAATCCAATGGTACTAGTTAAAATATTGTCACGTGATGAGAACACATAAAAAATTGTGTTTAAATCGGGAAAAAACGTGTAGCGTTTCATAGTCATTCGTGGGATAAACCTTTTTTTTTCTGGCTGCTTGTACATAGCTGTTCTTAAGGATGTTTGAACCGAATCTTTGTTCCAAAAGTTCGGAATATATTTTATTATTGGGAAATAGAGATAAGTTTGTATAATAGCAGGAAGCATTATACATACAATAGAATGGAAGTTTCACTGGTCAAGGTCTAGTTTTATTAGCTTATTGACGGGTTGTGTGTTTAGGCAAAACAAAAAAAAGAAAATGGTTTACCCTCTATGGTAATAGAATAAGTTTTTATGATGAATACGTGTTACGGTACGTAACATTGCACGAATGCTAGCCACTGGGTGGGTAAAACCAACTCGACCGTATTCGTGCAATTTAAACGTAACTTTCTATGTGTTTCCATTATGTGACGTAATTTTAACTAGCACCATCGAATTCCTCGCCTTAAAAATTATAAGAAATGGTGTTCGTTTTACTTTCCTCGAACACAGTTCGAGAAAAAACTGGTCTTTTTGTAACACCCTTCTTTAATGTACTTGTGTAACTTAAAAGTATTCACATTGTATTTCATGTCATTTTTAACAGTGTACGTTTAATACTTTTATCGGTCGATTTCCTATTAATAATAGTTTCCTAGCGTATTATCATATATTTTTCTTTAGATGAGAGTTTGTGCTTATAATTACTGTATCAAAATAATGAATCAATATTTAACAATACAAAGAAATATCAATGTTATATTTGATTGAAATCTGATAATATCAAAAATAATAAATTTAATTATTTTTTTAAATGATGCACGTGAAAAAATAATTGCAGAAATTACAAAAGTTGCGTTTTAAATTTTCTACAAATAAAGGAAAATTCATTATTATCGTATAAAATATCAAAATTTAAAAGAAATATCAATTAAGTGATTATATCGATGGTATCCCTATATGTACGATATGCTCGTTCTTTCGCTCGTGATTCGTGTCGAAGATACCGGTATGTTGCACAGATTATAGACTAAGCTTTTGCATTCGAGGGATTTCACTAATCCTTTGCCTATATGTAATCCCATTATCGGGCATTTTCCTTATGCTACGAATATTGCGCGCACGTCGACGCGTGTTCTTCGAGGCTACGAGCTTTCGAAAATAATTATACATTCGCAGCACCTAGAAAATTATTAACGCGGTACAACTTTCATTTAAAAAATAATTTTATAACTCAAGATTGATTTTTTTCACTTTATTTAGTTTAAATTGGATTAATATTGTCAAATAAGCAAAAAATTAAGGCTAAATTTTATCGAATTTTTTAAAAAAGGAAAATATAGACGTTATACCTTTGTCTTCGTAATATTAACTTTTAATAAACTATGTTCATTAATAATTATTCTGTATTTCACAAAGTTTCTGATTATACTAGTACACCTATATTTAAATTTAAAATTTTCCTGCGATGAAAGAGTCTCGATCATGCGCCTCGCATTCACAAATTGTGAACCCACGCTCTTTGAGAGATTACTTCGACTCGGATCTTCGGAAATAATTATTATCTCTCAGAGATTAACGTCGAAAACAACCTTTTAAAAGCGACCGATACGGTCAGTTTTTTTTTTTTTTTTNCAAAATATATCTTTTATTTCTCAACCGGCTCGTAGCAATATAACGTCCTCGGATATGCTCGACACTCGAGCATGCGTGAAATATGAATGCGTGCAGCAGGCCGAGGGCGCGTGTTCTGCAGCCAGCGTGTGTGTCGGTGTGGCGATACGGTGACACGTATCAAACGCATTGATTTCGCGTAGCCAACATCTCACTCGCACTACTGTACGGACTCAGGTACACATACTTGTCTGCCCGCGCGTGTGTAATAGAGCCCCGCGGGACCCAAGACCCTTCCGGGACCCTTTCTATGTGCGGCATCGGGATCGACTCGAATTAAAGGGGAACGACCCAGGAGTGGTGCCAACTTAATGAGGGACCACCTAGCTTTAACTGTTTGTTTTTCGAGAGACCGGGCCCTGGAGAGAGAAAATCCCCGCCTCGTACCCGCCAGAGACCTATATATGTACGCGCGTTCATGGTCAGGCGGTCCCATTTATGGCTTGTATCGCCAACCCTATTGCCATAACTTCCGCGATTTGGGCGTGAAATTACACGCGCAGGAATCGGTATGAGAAGATCGTCGATAGTTCGATAAAAGTGTTCGATCCCTCGTTCTCTTCTGACCGCTGTCCTTTTTGTCCAGGTTTCCATTCTGCGCTCGATCAGACTCTACCTGAGCAATTTGTTACTTTATCTGGTGTGTGTGTGTATGTGTGTAATTTACAACAGTGTGATACGCGCTGTTTCTCGTGCCAAAGATAACCAATCGACTGATTTATTTCGATGATATCTTCCAAGCTTTGAATTTTTTTCCTTTATTCGAAGAAAATAATTATCAGCATTAAGTCAATATAATAATTTTAGTACAAGATAACGAATGTTTATTAAATGATAGAAAATTGATATATCATAAGTTTATATAATAGTTCACATTTGAATGAAATACTCGTATTATTTAAAAATATTGTACATTTGAATTTGTATCTCTATCTTACTTAGTGTACTGTTAGTAATCTTTTCGTATTGATTTTTTTTTATACGAATCGCTTTTTGCGATTATTCTGTAATAAAAAAATTCTCTGCTAAAAATTCGATAAATAATATGTATACTTTGAAAACAAAATACAATATTTAATATTTTATGTATAATGAGCAGACATTGATATTTGAAAGTTATTTTCTAGTTGTGATTATATGACAATATATCGGCCGAAAAAATGTATAAATGTTTTTATTGGCGCAAAACGGAAAGATTGTTCGATTGACATTTTGCTACATAAAAAATTGAATGGTAAAAGAATAAAGAACTTCTTTCGATAAAAGCATCGCGAAGATACTGACGTTTCGGCGACTGTGTGGAGGCTATCGGTCATTATTTATCGAAGGATGAGCTGTCGCCTTAAGGCGAAATTAAAATCCGAGAGTCGCCGATAAGACGATGGAACGTGAAGCGAAACGGAGAGGAAAAGAAGGAAAGAAAGAGAAAGAGAGAAAGAGAGACACACAAGGGTCGTTCAAGCACATACGATAAAGCGCTCTGTGAAAAATACGCGTACGTGGCACTCGACCACGATTTAATTTATCGTCGACAGGCGGTGCAGGAAAAGGCGTAACGATACGACTCTTATGAACATTGTATTCGCATTGCGTTATTCATACTCGCCGCAAGCATTCGGCGACACTTTTACACGAGAATTTTCGCCGGAAGCACACAAAGGAAAATCGGAAAATGATTGATGAGTCCAAGACAAGACATAGCAGTTTCTCCATTCAATAGGATACTTCCTTTTTTTTTACTTATATTAATCATATGTGCAGATCCTTTCTATTACGTTTTTTTACATTAATTTCTCGTAAGATAAAACTTGAATTTCCTTTCTATAGTCTCGGAGATTCCTCTGTCGAGGAAGAATATTTTTTTTCTTTCACAAGCAGAGAATATATATATCCCGTTCATTATATCAATCCATACGTATACAAATCTATTTCTATTCCGCGCACGCATCCATCTACTTCTACAATTTCTCACAAGATTAAACTCGAATCTTCGCCTGATAGTTACGCACGATCGAGCGAAGCGCAGCGGGACTTTCGCAGGAGTGCTCCTTCAAACGAATATATTTCTATTAACGTATCCAGCATGTCGTTCGAGTCTTCCGCGAGCCGAAACATGAAATGTCACTTACTCGAACAACATCGCTCGGCACATACATGCGTCTCAACCGAAAATGGTCCAGCCCGATAAAATGGATAGTTTATTATCACGAAGTTATTATTACGAAGAACCTATTGCACGTATATTTCTTCTAATTATATAATTCGTGCAATTAGAAGCAGGAAAAAAGTCCCTTTTAGCATTCTAAATATTGTAAAATATTGATAAGTCGACTTAAGTACCATATTCTCGGAATTGCAAAGTAAACCGAGCTCATTCTTCAAATATTCAAATGCACATTATAGTTGATATATGGTTAATGCTAATCTCTCTCCCCTCTTTCTCTCTTTCTCTCTCATTTATGGGGCGAAAAAGATAGCATTATAAATTATCCAACGCGTCCGACCGGTGCGATTTAAAGTCGCTCGGAGAGAAAGGGTTGTCCCGACAAAAGGAGACGGATGACGGAAACGTTAACAAGGGTGCTTCTCTTCGATGTCACCGATTCGTCTCCTTGACGTTGCATTTTGCGAAAGGGGGATTGCAGAGAGCAGACGACCCTCCTTTGTGCGCCCGCCGTATCGTACATTTTTATTAAGCCCGAATAATTGACGCGAAATCTGAGATAGCCGCCGGCGCTTCATTGCTTAAACCTTTTCAGATTCATTGACCTGTTTCATTGATCTAACCTAACCATATGCTAAACTTGAATAATTTAGACGAATTGTCGTTGTATAGTCTATTCTCGAATTTCTCGTGAAAAAGACAAATCTATTTGTAGCATGCATCTACTTCTCGAAGAAATTCTCGAAATATGCGTGACATACTTAATATAGAAATTCAAATGAATATTTAATGCTTTTTTATGAAAGTTTTGAGAACAGGCTATTACGACGACAATTCGTTCAAATTATTCAAGTTTAGCGTACAATTTGGAAATTTAAGACGGATGCATATTAGTATTTTTGTTGGCACATCGCCATTCTTCATAATTATCTGTATAAATTACATGTTGAACCTCTACCTATTTATGTTTGAGATTCGATACCAAACGCGTGGCGATCAAAATTTAATTTTCGCAAATATTCGGCAACATGCATACAGTAAAACAGAGTGGGGGGATGGATAAAGGGGAAGGGGGTAGAAACATTGTAGCAAGGTGTATGTAGCCAACGTTGGCGCGTGAGAGAGGTGGGGATTATTTTAATTAATATATACTTAATTAAGTCTCGCCCCGTCGAAGGTATTGTCGTTGCGCCACGGGGTCGTTATCTATGCCATGCAGTGCGCGGGTGATTTACTAATAGAAACTGCGCGGCAATAGTTCGTCTAGTTAAGCCCCTTCGAATACACATCGGTTTATTGTACGCTCGGGCGATGCGGCGTTGCGAAACACATCCGACGCCCGGTATATACATACGCAGCCTCTATTAAAGCCCCGCCAGTGTACTTTGCCGGCGCACGCGTTCGAGCGAGACTACGCTGATGTATCGATGATGCGAAGTCGCGATGAGAGCGATTCCCTCTCTCTTGATTAATCTAATATCTTGACTCGAAAATAAACGATGTCACAAGTGCACGAAAATGAGTATCAACATGTTTGTCTTTTCATCTCCTACTCACAAAGCGAATTAATCCCATAGATTACGCTTAGAGAAAATAATCGTATCAGCAACTAGAGATTTATGAACAAATAATACCTCTATTGTGTATTACAAAGTTGTGGTAAAAAAAGTTATATGCACTTAGAAAATATCAACTTTTGTAATAAAATACATTAATATTAACTATTTGTAGTAAAATTGTTGGATAAACATAGTAATACAAATGTAGATGAAAAATCATATTGCAAGGTGTCAAATTTCGAAATTATACATTTTTAAGTTTTATTTTTTACTAGTATTGATGCTCAATATAATTATGACTTGATTATGTATAATTAAAGTATAGTTGCTGCATCACATTTTGCCATACAAATTCAATAAGAATTCGCAGCTTAGTGTTATATATAGAAGTATGTGGTTGAGTCTGATTCAAAATATTGATTTTTAAACTATCACCGAGTTATCGTAAGACATGCAACATTAGTTTCACGTAGTTATTCTTGTTTGTAATTAAATTTTAAAATAAAGCTTGAAATAGCTTCGAGTGACGCAAGAAATAGTTCTACTGGCACAGAGATTTGGATTTTTAATGGGAACAAAGTAAGACATGGAGTAATATCGTTGATTAATGCCGAAAATAACATTCGAGATCTTATGCAACCGTTAGAGATAGATTCATATCAAATTTGTATCACTGCCAAAATGTCGTTTGCGCGCATTTCACGACAGTTACTGCATTCTTTTACACCTGCGATTCAAGATGGTGGTCCCGAAAGTTTCCAGTCGATACGCCGACTACCTCATGAATATATTCACAAGCCGGGCACAAGAATACGAGACAAAGATGTTAACTGATGACTCGGGAAACGCTTTCCTCCTTTAAAGATCGTCTTGTTAGCGCGACGGCGCGCAACGCCGCGATGCCCATCGAAATCCCTTACCGCTTCGACCGCTTTAACGTCTTCAGTAACCAACCGTAAAAGTGTGCACGTGCGTCCACGTGCATATATCTTACGGGACTACGCTTCAATTTTATGCAAAAAAGAAATAAGTTCCTGGCATCAGCAAACCATAAAAAGCCATTACCTTCACGGTAAATTCCCTCATTTGGATCAAAATCTCTAAATGCTAAGTCATTTTACGAATTTACTTCAAAGTAAGGAAATAAGTAGGGAAAATTATATAATTATTTAAACTTTAAATTGTGCATATATGCACTGAGAAAAAAAAGTTGTCAATTTGACTAAATTTTTCAACTTGATTGAATTTCTACAGTTCAAGTATTTATGTATTTAAGTTAAATATATTTATATGTAATTAAGTTAGATATATAAATGCTTAATCTGACGTTCAGGTATTTTATGTATTTAAATCAAATGCATAAATACTTGAACTGGAAAAATTTAACGAGTTGAAAAATTTAGTCAAGTTAACAACTTTTTTCTCAGTGTATTGAATATGTATATAACGCTTGAATTGTTGATTAAATTTAGAAAAAATTTTATACGTTGTGTGATTATATTATTTATAAAGATAAAAATTAGCAGTCATGGAATTTTAAGAAAATTCAGGGGTAATAGGTGCTGTCAGAGATTCCTTTAATTACAAGAAATTTGAATATTCTCCATTTCCCTTTTTTCCATTGGCGTCGCATAACTTCCATTAAAAAAAAGGGGAAAACAAAAAAAGATCGTCGGCCGAGTTACAACCGTGGACGACAGGTCCGAGCGGAATTTTAACGCATTATTTTGAATCGCAAATGTGACCGCCATCAGAATTTTCGCAAATTTGGTAGCGCGACATCGCGCACAAACTGCATAGGCGAAAGCATGAATGCAGTCGTCGGCGTGACGTAAACAACCTACAAGAGCACTGATTTTGGCCTATTATCGATCGATAGGTGTCAATTAACCATAATTCTGTCAATCATATTACTATTTGCCTCTGCTCGTACACGTTTTATTAATGCGAGGGAGCGAAAGGAAGACAGTGGGAGAGAAACTCTCCCGGCGGTCCAACCCGGGCTTGATTTATTTTCATCGCGAATGCCCAACTGCATCGTTCGCTTCCGACATTATCTTGATTTGGAATCAACTCGCCTCTCTCTTCCTCTCTTACCATCCTTAACATTTTTTCCGTATCGAAAAGTTGTTTCCCGCGTCCGCGACAAGTTTCGATAATCAGAATCTTTCCTAATCTCTAAACATTAGAAAGTATTGAATATTAAACGTAGAAACACAATAGAGAAACACAATGAATGATAATTGAATAATTCTTTTGCTAAAATCTAAAATCTAAGAACGGTTTCCGAATAAAAATTATTATATAAACATGATGTGAGTACATCAAAAATCAATTTTTTTTAAACGGTTTATGAAAAAAAATTATGCGAGTAATGCTATATGTTTATGTAATAAAAACTACCTTATGAACAAAATGTAGCAAATATAATGATATACGGAAATAATGGTTTTGATAAAGTAAAGTAAAAATTTAACTAGATACAAATTTGAAAATAATTTTGTTCGATTAATTAAAATAATTATGTAAGACACTCAAACTGGTTGCTAGAATGTTAAAACTTTTTGCAATATTAAATCATCATGAGTGAGTGTCCTACATAATTATTTTGATGGTTCAACAAAATTATTTTCAGATCTGTATTTATAGCTATTACAATTTTATAAATACTCCGTAATGATACGAAACTTGGTCGACTATTACAAGATATAATAAATAGATAAATCTAAGATGAATCATATTAAAGCAAGCAAATCGCAAAAAAAAATACCAAATTTATGACGAATTCATGCATTTGAAAGCTCGTAACTATCGCGTAAATCTGGAAATCCTAAATTTATATCCGACAATTTACTGAAATCTTTTCGGAGATACTAAATCTCAAATGGGACTTATTAATCAGAGATATTAGTCAAAATTTAGCATAATAAATCTCGAAGTCTTGAGTTCGTGACCTTACCTACTTAAAAGCTTGTTAGTGTGATAAATCTCGAGGCTAAATTCACGCCGGCGAACTTACAAAACTAATAACTGACAGTTTAGTAGAAAACCCAATAATTTTCGGAACAACTTGAATGTTGATGAGTGGAATTTTGAGTTGTCGACGGTACAATTTAACTTGTCTTAGAAAGAAAAGTATGTACGCCTCGAGAAAGCATTCTTATTCGTACACGACTCTCTTTCACACTGATATTTCTTTCGCGAACGTCGCTCCCAAGAATAGACGATAAATTTTATCGGTTCCGTTGTCAGTCTCAAAACGGTGCACGATCTGTACGACCACTTCACGGTCGCACACAACGTTTCCTCAGTGATTCAATATTGACGCATCGTCGGTCACCCACATTATCGGCCCGGGCTCATTCCTTCTCACGTTCTTCAACGCTTCTGAAACTTGCAGCCGCTAATTTCTTTCTTCGAACACTTGACACGAACACTATCCTTTTTGTCATTAATGCTGTAATTAACGCGATTGTTGCTCTTTGAACTTTAAAACTATTAGGTACATTAAATTTCTAAAATCGGTAATATTTTTTTTATTATTAGTTATCACATTAAAAATGTATAATTTATCGGAGTTTAGTATAATGTAATTTTATCCTAGTAACAAAATAATTATTTTGTAAAAAGATCTTTCGATTAAATAAAAAGTTATAATTTCTAAAATTTTATTTTTTAGTTAGCTCATGCAAATTTTAGCTTATGCAATATTAATTTTTTAAAATTATATAATATGAAAATATAATTTATTTATTTATTATTATTGTAATACAGGAATATTTTTTATTATACATATTTTATATATGTCACCTTAATAATTGTTCATGAATAGAAAGAACTAAATTGTTATAAGAGTAAAAAACAGTAAAAGAAACAGATATAAATGAACAAAAAAGTACAGGGACGACATCGTGGTGCATTCTCGATCCTCGTAATAACGCAGCAATCTCATTAATTCCACTATGTCTTCATAAGTGTAAAGTGTACGTGTCTATGGCTGGTACGCCTACCTCTCGTCCGTCCCTTCGTAGCTTTTACCAGACCTACGCGTATCAGCATCTGTCGGTGCGTAGACCGGAAACGCGTCGTTTACGTGCCTGTCATCCTCGTCATCGGGCACAAAGCCCGGCGAGCCCGCACGAAATAGTTTCAACCCTCCGCGAGTGTACGAGACGATTCTCGCTATCGCGTTTTTCTTGGACCACTCTTCCCCGCGCTGGTAATGTGAGCCTCTCCAGGCTCGACAATGACGAAGGAAACCATAATTGGCTCCTCGTAGCTATTCCCCCGACACGAAAGATACGGAAACTCGATCGTCGGCAAGTATATCGGGGTTCTCGATTTCTTCGCGTTCGACGGTGTAATTAGGCCTTCCAGGTTCATTGCAGTTTCTAACGAACGTCTCTTTTTCTTTAAACGCGAGAATGATCATTTTGTTCTGTGCGCGGATAATTATTTTGACTTATTTTAAATAAAATTATTATGATATTATTAATATTATTTTGATTCTCTTGATTCTCGATTATAATTATTTTGAATTATTTTAAATAAAACTATGTATATATTCTGAATTCATACAATTACAATCTATCTAAATAACGAATATATAAATATATAAATAAGTATTTGCATATCAGAATTAATTATCTATTAATCTGTATAATTGAAAAAATGAGTAGCTTCATTAAAAAAGCATGGCGAATGTTAACGTCTAATTTTAACTAAATAAGTTCACAATTGATAAAAATTCGTTGGCTGCGGGTTAGAAGAGAATTATGATGCGTACTGGTTTATAATTCATGTAACATTTTGTTACGGACGCGCTTTCATCCACCGCATGCGCATTGTTAATCGTGGAGAAGCGTGTGGAGCGGGTTGGTCGGAAGAAAGATATATTTACAACCTAGATGAATCAAATTAACCCGTTGCCATATATCACGCTGCTTGGGAATACGTCGGCATTTGCAATTTAATTCGGAGAATTATCGCGACGTATAGCACGCTGCGTGTTAGCCGAATGTAACATCATCTTGCGAGCAAAATGCATTATGCAATAGAAACGAAGTAGCGGTAATAGGTTTCTCTCGAAGCGAATGTTAGAGCATTAATAATGAATCATCTTGCAACGTGTGCAGAAATTTTTGTTTCCATATTTTCCAAAAATTATCGTTTGATCACGCTAAAGTGGATACTTGAAGAAAATTTTTTATAATTAAAATGATGCAAAGTTTTGATGCAAAGATATATTATCCTTGAATCTTTTTAGCATATAATTTTAAATTTACATAGCATGAAAGAAAAAAAAGCCGTAAATATATTTTTTCATAAATTCTCTTTTATTTTCTATTTCTATGTATCAAATATCGTACAAATATTTAAAGATTTATTTAGATAGCCACGATACTTTACCGATTCTTTATGCAAAACGATCGATTTCTTTTCGAATCTTCTTCCATGAACCCATCGACGAATTGCCGTCGCCGTTTCCTTGACGGAGGTGTCTGGTTACGACTTAAAATATTTGTTAACAAACGTCGAAACTACCCTCGGCGTAGCGCACCTGGGCCGCAACATGGTGCTGCAACGGTACGCGGAAAGCGCGTAACCAGTCAGCCGGGCCCCCAGTAAGCTTTTCTCTTCCTCTCTTTCTCCCGGTCGGTCTAATAATTCGCGCCGGAATTATTATAATTTAATACGATACCGGAGCGCACATACCGCCCGCTCCGCAGCTTACTCCGCTGCGCGGAGCCACGGCCATTATTCGGCGTGTTTGTAGCCCGCGGCGGCGCGTAATAAGCCGGCTTATGCCCGCGTATCTCTCTTTGTCGTGTACACGCACGCACGTAACGCGGCCGCGACACGCCTACCTTATTCTTCCCCTCGGCTGCACCGGCACGGCGCGGCGTTGTATGCGGCATACGTGCGGACGTACGACGTGCGTAGGTCCGGCCGCATCTGCCGGTGCAGCCGAGGTCGTGGAATCCGAGAGGCCCCGGCCCCTCCTACTCGCCCTTTTCGACACCTTCGTCTTCGTCCGTCCCCTCGTCCCTTGTCGTCCTGTTGTCATCGTCGTCGTCGTCGTCGTCGTCGTCGTCGTCGTGTGTCGGAGGGTAACGGCCAAGCTAAATTGATTCAAGTAGATTCAAGTAGCTTGATATACTGTGTTACACATTTTTTTACATATTTAGATATAGGCCTTTCCCATGTGGAGTTACCCGGAACATAGGGGGCTTTCTTGAGACGATAAAATCTATTATGTTTTCTTCTTGTAACAGGAAGTGTGCATTTTTTGAATTAAATGATGATAACATAATATTTTATTTTTAGAACCTGTAACTGGTGGTTTAATTTCTTGTATTTGATTTAAAATATCTTTATCTTATGACTTGTCTTTAAATAACTTTATACAGTTATTAGAATATAACAGTTATTTTAATACAGGCATGTTTTAATTTACCAGTAAACTTCAAGCTTAACTTGTCAATTATGCTTGTATGGTTTACAGGTTCGTATTTTAGTACGTGTGTAATCTTGGCTGTAACAAGCTTATGAGATGTTTGCAAATCCAAAGCAATATTTTCATGTTTGCATGTGCAGTTATGACACGTATAAGTGTAGAATATGGAGAAATTGCAGATTTTGTTCTCTAACCATTACTCCAATCCTAACTATAGCAACGAAATAAAACATGTACATGTATGGTAAAAATATGAAAAAGATATGTCCTATATGTGTGTATGTACACGAAAAGAACAGTTTTGCTAAAATGCATCATAAAAATTTAGCTGGATATAGATCTGGAAGTAATTTTGTTATCAAACTATCAAAATAATTATTTAAGACTAAACATTAAGCTGCTTAGGTTGCTCTCGTAGAATATCAGCATTTTTGCACATCATGCTTGAATATCCATCATAACTATTTTGGTCCAACAAAATTATTTTCAAATCTGTATCCAACTAATTTTTTAGATACTTAAGCAAAAAACCGTTCTTTTCTTGTATGTATTACATATCATACAGGAATAAACTCATGTCTAGCGCTCAAGGAGATAGAAATTCTTGTCTGGAATTTTATTGCCGATCACCGAGGAGCGCTCATCGATCTTCCCGTTATACCGTAATCATGTAATAACAATCATGGCGATTCTACTAGTATGGCGGATATGCGCATCGAGGAAAAATTGATAAATCCTCTAAGTAGGCGATGGAAGCGAATTAAATGTTTATAGACGCTCGAACAGAGCGTGAGGGATTTATTATTGATCGTTTCAATTCTCAGCGATCTCTATCTGTTGAATTATAACGATCATCACTGATCGAGGAAGAAGCGAACGTGTTAAGGGAAATAGAAGCATTACGCGAAGCCCATAAATAAACTAATCATTTTAGTGTTGCACGATTTAATTTATCATTATTTCATATTTTTTAGTTATAGTTATTTTAAATCATGATGAATTTAATTGGAAAGTTGCTATAATTTATTCATAAATGATGTTAAGGATACTAGTTCATATCCAACTGAAAGAAAACTGTCTGATATCTTCCTATAATTTTTATAAAATTGGCGATTCACTGCAATAATAAGTAATCGAAAAAGATTTTAAAAAATGTTTAATTCTTTTTTTTCATAAATTCTTATAACAACTAATTTTCTTAGACGAATTGTCTTTTTATAATCTTCTTATAATAATTTTATAAAAAGTTTTTATAACTCATTCCTGGAAACATTAATATTTATTAAATTAGGCAATTAAAATAGTATTAATAGCATATATCGATTTATCTCTCGTTTGTGACTACGCTGCAAGAATAATTTTCGTTGTCTGGCAATTCTCCCTGTCTTTTCCTCCTTTCTCTACATTTCCGCCATAGCGTACGGGACGCATAATTATTACAATATGTCTCCACTATCGCGGCATTAATATTCATAAAGTCGATCCGTCAAAACGACCCCTTCTTCTTCCCTTATGCTTCGTTTATACTTGACTTCGAAATTAGGCATCGATGATAAATTTATTCATCCTGTTTCTATATAAATTATATGATATGAATATTTTTTTTCGCAATAAACTGGCAACAGAGGAATGATATTAAAATATTCTGCGATTTTATTTTGTACAATATAACGTCGCATTATATAACGTCGCGTCATTTATTTTCAAGTATGAAATTACAAACATGCCACTAATATCGCTGAAAGTGACTTGCATGAAATCGATCTTAAAGGTTTCACGGAATCGCGTGACAACTAGTCAGCATAACGTTTCAAGATCGAGGGTCGCTGGATCCGCCCGAATGCGGCGAAGCGGCCTGTAAAATCTAAAATCGACACCCTTCGTTGCGAATCGACCGAGAAATGCGGCGGTGGCATCTTCGATATTCCCATAGTAGCATGCCGAGAGAGGCAGCGGACTGGGAAACAGATTGTATGGTTCAAAATCAATAGGCACCTGATTTATTCCCATGCGCGTACCAACGGCATCCTGCGCGCCGAAGCGTCCTGAGCGAATTTATTCGCATACAGGAATATGCATGCGATGTATGCCTTGTGTGTATGGAGTTTTACTTTTTTCTTATTGTTTATTTAGAAGTGCTGATAATAACAGTCATTTCACTGAATAATCAATAATCCGTATTATCACAGTATATTGTAAGACCCTAACTTTTTTGGAAATAAAAACTTTATTCTTTTATAAAAAAAATAATATCCCCGTCGCTTACAGAGCAATATTCGCTTGAAAATAATTTTGATATTTTTTGCTAGCAATTGATACCGAATTAGTGCATTTAATTTATAAAAGTGTGTTTTTACATATTTATCCAAATTTAACATTTATTTTTCCTTGAATAAAAATTATATAAAAGCTTTGATTACACCGAGTATTACAAATAATAACAGAAATGTAATTAAGATGTATTACAAATAATAATCGAAAAACGTGGTTGTGATGCTTTTTTAATTTATATTGTTTTATCGGAACTCTGCAATAAATTGCAATAAAATTATATTCATAATTTAAAAATTGGTGTGACCTAATTTGCAGATGCAAATATAACGGAAAAAAAACTTTGTATCATCAAATTTAATTAATTTCGAAATAATTTTATCGCCGCGACTTCGCATTTCTTCGACCGCGAAGAAAGTCCGACAGCGAGACATCGCGGCTTCTTTTATCCGCGGGATTCCTTATTTTCAGTGGCTACTCCGGTGGATTGCATGCTTCGGCCGTTAATTGAAAGCTTCGCTGGAACAAAAGACCAGCAGCGCGCCGAGCTTTACCCGTCGCCGCGCCGCCGGCGGAAGAAAGCTCGTTCCAGGTGAAACGAAACACTCATTGTCGAAGTCGGAACTTCGGGCGATTCAATTATTCGTTTCTCCTGTTAGCCGGGCGGCGTCCCTTAAACAGATGCCACCTCTCTTTCTCCCTCTCTCTTTTTCTCTCTTATCTCGTCCGAGATAATTAATCGCAATTATTTCTAATTGGTGGAAATTAAAACGCCGCGTTCTCTGATTCTTCCCTGTTCCTCTCCTCGTCGCGGCTTAAAGCGACGGCCCGGAAAAAGGAAGTTATTTATCGGCCCAAGATTCAAGGGGGTGGACAATCGTCATTATTGGGACGGGGTTGCCGCGGTAAATATACCCCCGGCTGTTCATTATCGAGTGCTGCCGATAGAATGCAAATTATTAAGATTGCAGACTGTCTCATCACTGGAATTCCACGGCACGTTTTCCTTATTTCGAGGCTGAAGATTTGAGTGATAAGCCGAATCAGCTTGAAATATCGTTTTTAACAGACTTTAAGCTTACTAACCTTAGTGTCAGACGTTATTAGAAAGTATTTTAAAAAGGATAAAAACTGAAGTTCTTTATTTTTAATTAATTCTAATTTAAGTTAAAATGCTTTCTTATGTTAAATTTTGATATAATTATAATATGTGTGTGTTTAATGTAATTAATTTTTTTACAAAATATTTTCAAAAGCTGATGTTTGTTTTATTATAACTAAAAATGGCAATGAGATTACAAAATCTTTTTATGATTACGATGAAGTAGCGTAAATAATTTTCATTGCATACCAAATTATGAAACAGTCGATATCGAAAATTTTAATTATTTATTTTTGATCAAATATGGAATCTATATTTAAGAATTGACGAACTTTATTATAGATTAAATCTTAATAAGTAATAACTCATTATTTTATAGTTTAATATTTCAAACTAATTACTTTGAAATATTAATGTCAAAAATAATTTATAACAGACAAATCACTTTATAATATATCAGCAAATGAAGTTAACTTAATCAATAGATGAGATATTATCGCGTAATAAATCGTACCCGATATCTCGCTAAAACTAATCGATTCATGAATTCAAATAAGCCACTCAGTATAATCATTTCACAAATTAATATTAGCTATATTATCTATTTGCTACAACCGCAAAGGGTCTTCCATGCATATAGTATTCCAAAAATATATAGATATTGTGTAGAGAGATAATTTGTAGGTTGTGTTTCTCAGTTAATATAATCCATTACGCAACCATTACATTAAAATTATTTATAATAATTGGACTTGTATATGTTATATCCATTCTTAATATTATTTTAGATGTATTCTACGGCAAAATTATTCTGTTTATATCTAACTCTTTTAATTCTACTTTTTTATATATATTTTTTAATCTTAATTTTTTCTTACTTATAAATTTTTTAAATTTTGATTTGCTATTCTGTCAACAGGTCCCTTAAATTCTTGCATAGTATTTTCACTTTCTATCGTTGAGATTGTTGAATTGTCTTTTCGATCATTTTTCAAAATCGGTGTGATCGTGCGATTATGTTTGTTGATGCAAATTAAATGCATTTTTTTGTAAATTAAAAAAATTGCCACGCGACTTTTTTTCAATAATGCGTCCGTCAGCAGACGTCTTTAACAATGCGGAGCTTCTATTATCCGGGTGTACCGCCGAAGAATCTTAATTCGCCCCGAAAATTATGGCACGAGCATGCGTCCCTTCGCGGCGTCGTCCTTGCTATTCTCCTCGCCGACCACTCATTATCCTTATACCTAGTCATTTTTTCCCTCGCCTAATCGTTTCTCACGACTGAGTCACGAGCGAGTCGCACGCGCGTAAGGCCGGTACAGTGCTTGCAGGTCGCAGCACGTAGAGATCAGACACGAGACGCTATTGAGTCTCAAACTTATAATTAGGTACTCATAAATCTCTGATTTTGATTTCGTTTCTTATTACGATAGAGGACAATTCTTTCAATTCGCCACAGAAATAAAAGGATATTGCAAAGAATTCTTTCGTTTAGATACACGTATAAGAATCCAATGATGCAAAAAAACAATATTGCATAATTCGTTAACAGACATTCGATAGGTCTAAAAGAATATATGAGTAATTCCAGTTGCGATCCACGAGAATCTCGAGATCTTGATCTCGTAGTTGTTTAAAAGATTATATTATTTCGATTTTTATCTAAGAATACTTATGAAAAATTTTTAAACCCGATAATCTTTTACTTATCCATTTATTTCGTCCATTAAAGAAGAGAATAATTTTATCTTAAAAAAATTTGATAAAACTGTTAGGAGCGATCTGATTAATTTTAATGACCATACATCGCATACATTTTTATATCCTAAACTTAATTAGACATTTCCGAGTTTTTGTATATTTAAGAATAAAAGATTAACAATAAAATGCAACTATATCAAACGCGTTTGTTTTTACATGACGTATCATTCGCAATTCCCGAGTTAATATGCAATCAAGTTCAGCGAAAAAGATACCATACAAGAATCGAAATTCTTCGAACGATTATCTTCTCGGTCTTCTGACATCAATGACGTGCCGTACGGCTTGGCTGGCGCCGCAGAGCTCGCGGTAAACTCTTCTCAGAAATTATGTTTACGATACAATAGCAGGCGGGAAGGAGCAAATCAGTCGGCCGTTGCGCATCAATAGTCGGCTTATTCGATGGGTCTAAAAGAATATATGAGTAGTTCCAGTTGCGATCCACGGGAATCTCGAGATAGGAGATCTTGATCTCGTAATTGTTTAAAAGATTATATTATTTCGATTTTTATCTAAGAATACTTATGAAAAAATTTTAAACTCGATAATTTTTTACTTATCCATTTATTTCGCCCATTAAAAAAGAGAATAATTATATCTTAAAAAATTTGATAAAACTGTATGTTAGGAGCGATCTGATTAATTTTAATGACCATAACATATCAGCTCTAACTAATTTGCAAAAGGTTTCAGCCGCTTATTATTCAAAAATGATTAACAAATAATATAAACCATATAAACGTATGTAGAAAGCTACAGTTTTGATGACATTCATTACTACATAAGAAAAAACAAAATTTTGAAAACCGTTTTTATATATACAGATATCAACGAAATAAATAATCGTCCCTAATTTATTGTAACTGCCTATCATCTTCCTTTAATTTTATTAATCAAATCAAAAAATCCTGTATAAAATCAAAAAATCATGTGGAAATATTCACTGTCTCATATCTGAAATACTGGAGAGAGTGATTACTTTTGATTGTTAATAACTTTTTAATAGTGAACAAAATTTTATGAATGCTGTTAAAATCATATCTTTGACAATATATCGAGATCATTGAAATTGATAAGATATTAATGTGCAGTTTTATCAAAAATTTACTGTATTATTGCACAAATATAATTCCAATTAATTTCTAATTAATTTATATATTTAAATAAATAGAGTAGCTATAGAAGAAACTTTTTATCTAAAACATGAATATTTTAAGATGTTATTTATCAGAAAGGGGCAAGAAAAAGGCAATGGTATCCATTTTATGGGGCAATAGAAATAAATACTATATAGTGGATAAACGATACTGTTATGGTTTGTTTGACCTCAATATAGACGTCTGTAACATCCATCTTAGCAACAGATGGGTAAACTGACAGCGGGATCTGGAATCCTGTCCGAGAGATAGATGAGTAAGCCGAATGGTTGAGTAATATTAAAGATGTTCCGAGTAATAAAAAACTATGGTGAATGCTGCCATCGTTTTATATTACTGTAATTTTGGATCCATAAAATAAATCATAGTTTCATATCCATAGATCCATTAGTAGGATTAATATATCTTTAGACTTCTATACTTTATGTGTATAAATGCATCTCTAGTTTTGAAATTTAAGAACACAAAGACTTAAGATACTGAATATTTTTATCAAGTATTAAACAAATAAAGTACAATGCATCTCTAGTTTTGAAATTTAAGACCACTAAGACTTACGATACTGAATATTCTTATCAAGTATTAAACAAATATAAAGTACAATGTTAACATTCAAAATAAATAATTAATTGACTAATACTGTACTAAACTTCTGTAAAAGAAATGAGCAGTAATCGATAGATACATATGTATTATAATTAATCCTCTGTGATCCAACGTTTTTTTTTCGCTGTTTTCTTAATCCAACCGGATCACTTGTATTTGATAGTGTTTTTGAAAGAATTTTTAGGTTTTAAAAGAAACTGAAAAAATTCTGATACTCTTTTCCAATATTCCTGAATACGATTTTACAATTGACTCGAAACGTTTTACATTTTTTTTTGTACGTATTTGAATTTAAAGTAGAATAATTCAAAATTAAAAATTGACCTGTCTTCAAATCACCGGTTGGATCACGGAAGATTAATGGGTAATTTATCTATAAGACTACACTAATCGTAATAATGTTGTCTAAATTAATATTCGACGACAGAATAATTACATCGTGGAATCAAAGTAACGGGAATTTAACTCGTTTCGAATGACGATTATACCTCAAGGATTCGAGGGGCCGTATATTGGCGGGCCCCTAATGGCCGAGCATATTATCGAGTAGCTACCTAAGACCTCGATCAACAGGGGCTTAGTAGCCCCCGTGTTGGCGTACAGATTGAAATCCACCCCTTCGACTTCTTTGTTCTCATTGTTATCGCCGCTCGCGCACGGCACGAAGCCGCTGGTTATTAATGCAACGCGGCGCAGGCAACTTTGAAAAATGGCCACCGGCCGCCGATGATTCAGAGTTTTGCGCGAGACCAGGCGGATATCGTGTCGATGTATACGGTCTTGAGGAATATAAGCCATGAAACAGGTGCGCGTTCGCACAGAAACGTTCGCACAACGCCCGGCGTCGGGACGCCGCGCTGCTACGCGGAAAGATACGCGGATCATTGATCGATGGGTAGAATGCATTAACAAGGAGATGGCGAAAAAAAGGAACTTAAATATTCAGTTGGTCATATCGTAGAATATGATGTATCCTTGTATTGCTTTTTACTCGGCAAGAACATGCTATTACGAAAAAAAAATTTCGTCTTCCATTATTCATTAAAATTCATGTTCTTATGATTGTTTCGTCCATCAGATCTTTTTTAATATTATTCTCAAATATACATTTCACTTTTGTATGCAGGTATAGTGTGTATGTTGATTATTTCTTTCATATTCTAAACTACTCTTATAGTTAAAAAAAAAGCATTTTTACTTTTAATATCATGTTCTCGCTGGGTAAAAAACAATACAAGAACACATCTTTTATGATACGAATATTTAAGTTTATTTTTTTTGTCCTTGTTAATATATTCTACATATAAGTAATACGCACACACATATATATTATATTAAAAAATTTTTAGAATATTATGCATTACTTAGATTCCGGAATGAATTTATATTCTTCAATTGATATGCACAGTATTTTTTGATACCCTCGTTGTGTCCCGCGACAATTGAAGTCGACGCCAATCGACAATGCGCGTTTCTTTCACTTCGTGTGCACCCGCTGCCAATATTTCACTCACGCTCTATTTATTTATTCCCGATAGTGCAAAAGTTCTCATACAATTTCCCAACATGCTCGTCGCATTTGCGCACTACATGTTCTTTCGCATCTCGAAGAGAACTTTTAGGAGGCCACCTTCCGCAAGTGGAATATACAGGATGTTTCAATGAGACATTCTCTAAAGAGAATACTTACTTTCTCGATAGATATGTATTTAATGCGACTCAAAGTTGCGAGTTTTCTTTGGCAAAACACGGTATTGTAGACGATAACACAAGGATTTCTTCGTAATTAACTCTTATGTGACATTCATTAAAGCTAATTCCCCTTCAACTTCTCTTTCAAGGATAAAACCTTTCTACTGAATGCTTTCTTTGGAACGCTTCGTATTTTTCCGATATGACAGATCTCGATACTTCCCATCGGTGCATCTCGTCTGTCCAAAATCAATATAGTTCCACAGATTGTTATTTATACTGAAGTATAGTATTCCGTTTGAAGTCTTTCTCTCTTGGCATTATCCTGTGAGAGAGCGGTTAGTGAGGATGGCTGTACAGGAGCCGTGGGGACACAAGGGGAAACGGGGGCACATTTAAAAGGGCGGGGATGGCGTAGGAAACGACGGATTACAAGAAGCGTCTCGGGCGCCTCTAAGCTCGGTAATGCGAAGGCGGGAGAACGAGGGCTCTTTGATAAATGCGAAATGTACTATTCGAGTTTGTTATGGTCCCCCGCAATCCACTATTTACGGCGTTTTCTTTGAACTTCCGGGAGGATAAAGACGCGCCCAGCGTCGAGCTAAACGATGCGGTTGCTACTTAAATTGCGAATCTGCGAGAAAAACATAGGAGGAAAAAGTGTCGCGACTTGTATAGCGAGATACGGCGATCTATAAAATGTTTTCATTTTACTACTGTAGATTCTTAACTTATAGATTCAATAAATTCGTGAATTAATGAAAGAGTATTTTATCACACTCTTTCTCTAAATTATTATCTTACAATCTATACTTTTTGTTTAATACAAAAGTGGAGAAATGTAAAATTTTATTTTATTCCATTATTGTGTTTAATCTGTTGTGATTACATTTCGTATTAAAACAATTACAATTGTATGTTTACTCAATTAAGAAGAGAAAATGTGTGTATGTTGTTTTCGTTTTTTTTTTTACGTTGAATAATATTTGAGATTATGTTTACTTCTATTTCTTTTATAGAAGTATTAATTAGTTGAAATATTACTCGATGATCGATCGACTATTGATTTGAGAGAGGATGTTAGTTGGAGATTAAGAATTTGCCTGTAGCTTTCTCTTTGCGTGTAGTTTTCTTTTTCTCACAATTAAGTGAATTGAATTTCTTTGAAGAGTCTCAATCAGTTTGCGCTGTTCTCCAAGTCGCCGCGTAAATGACCATTCATTTTCTTAAGGAATTTTCTTCTTTCTTGGAAAAATGTAAAAATATAAAAGAAAATGAAATTAAATTAAAAAATTTAAATGATGATCAATGAGTATAGCAATGATTATGTAAATATTATGTTTAACAAATATAAAGATAATGAAACATGCATGAATAATTATTTTTCTCAACCACGTTTAAATGTGATAATATAAATTCAATAAATTACAATCTGAATGTAAATATTAATATGCAATCGTATGCGCATATCTACGATTATTTTAATTTAATTCAATTTCATTGATGGCAAATTGAACCGAACTTAATAGAAATTGCTCATAAATACACGCAGTGTGATTCACGCACAGATATCCGCGGTCGCATATCTGAGAAAATATAATTATCAATAATTATTAAATATTGAAATATCAAAGATGATAGAAAATGGAATATTTTTCTTAAACAAAAGCACTAATTAGTTTAATATATCCTTTTTTATTTCACAAAAAGTAATTTTTATTTAAGATGCAAATGTGAGCTATTTTACATAAAACAGCTTATATTAAAATGTCTGACAAGTACTTGTCAGACTTTTCAGTAGGAAAGTTCTAATTGGAATTTAATTGCAATGCTATCAGTACTTATAGAATTGTTTTACACCGCGCATATGAACGAACTTAATAAAACATTATACTGCCGTACGTAGTAAGATTTATCATTTTCACGTAAAAAAATTGTACAAGTGCACACGCATAAACACATATACGCGCACGCATATATTTTCTGCGTAGCGAGTATTGCCACATGGTCGCATGGGAATGCGAAGGGTTAATAACGGCAGCGTCAAGGTATATGTACATTGTTTCTTGTTATCGTCAGAAATACATTTTCCTTGAAAGCGCACGCAATCGGCCCATTTGGACGCGATCCTCAGTTTTATCCTGTCTAACGCAGTGTATGATATCGCTCCGGTATTTTGCGGACAATTAGCGAGCCATTTTTATCCGAACACTTTGGACGGCGCGAGATGCACAAATTTATAATTAACAAACAATCGATCATTTACTTTGTCGTTATCCAGTAACTGCACGAGAGAATTATCGTTCAGTAATTACAACGTAAATAACAGATATTTATGCAAACTTTCCCGTCATCAAACGCGTGTGTGCTTCGCAATTTATATAATACGCAATTTATGTAATTTGTATAGCGCTACATGCAATTTCTCAGATATAAAATAATGAATTATTAAACACAGTAGCTTTTCTATACCATTAATTATCTAGAGTTAGATTTTCAACAATTAGTACGATAAAGGATAATGAAAGGAATGTTCTATGCAGAAAATAAATAATTAAACTTTGAGAATGCGTAGCATGAAATAGGAAGTTTTAAAATTTCGTCGAAATCTCGCAAGATAATTCCTTAACCACAAATCTATTTGAGAGAAATGTACGATCAGTATTTAATCATATTTTGTTTTCGGCTAAAACTGGCTACAATCTTCGTACGTACACGCATCTCTTTGCCGTGTTTGCCCGTCGAATGACGATCCCGTGTCAACTGCAATTATAATAAAAGGCGCTCGACTGCGAGTTGAATTGGCGAAAAAAAAAGTTCGTCGGCTAATTTTGTTCTCGCGGGACAAAACGTGTCGCTTAAATCGGAATTCCGGGAGAATTACATGCATTTTGCGATTGCCCTCGCTCGCTCGCCCGTCCGGAAAATTTGCATGTAAGTCTTTTTTTGTGCCGTAGTCGTCGTCGCACGGCGGAGTTCATTCTGTGGCGCGCGACACCACCAACGATCAATCATTTTCCAGAATCGCGAATGCATCGCGGATTTGATAATTTCCTGCTCTATTCTTTTTGTCTTTTTCGGCGACGCACGTGACAGGAATCAGATTATTAATTGCAGTTTTGCATTCGATGTCGAGGTCGATCCATTTAATGTCGCGACATGATGTATTTTTCTGGAAACGCGCGTATGTTTTTGTACCACTTGAACGTGTTTTTCCAAAATACACATAGATAAATATGAATGCATGAGAAAATTTATATGCGAACAAAAAATTGTTTTGTCATATGAAAAAGTCTCTATACTTATAAAAATTCAAGCACATAACTCGATTATTTCTTATAAATGTAAGGTAGACGAAAAATATGAAAATGTTGAGAGATCTTTGATTTTAATATTTTTTTTATCAAGAATATTAATTTGAATGATTAAACTTATGATAGATTCATATAGATTACTCATTACCGATTTTTAATTATTCCATTTTTTCCTAAGAAATGTAAAGCTTCTTCTAGAAATATTTTTAAGAACTATAGGAATAAATTCTTATTAGTTTCACATTTATTACATTCGTTTTGGACTTTTATATCATATATCTAAAATGGAATATATACGATCTGTTTTATCGAGTCAATAACGTTAGTGTACAGATAGAAGGTAGTTGCATCATGTGAATCGAATCAATGTTTCATAGAGAGTAAATTCCATAAGCTTGAAAATTCATAAATTGCACCTTTTATTTTACGAAAATTCATTGCGTGTTACGTGAAAATGGATGTTATTTTCGTGATCAGCACTTCTAAGTTATATAAAATTAATGATGAAAAAAAGCTTTTAAAAGTTTTCATTTTGCAGAGCCGTGTAATCTGTGCGGGGCGATTCGGTATACTCCGGTTCGCCCTCCGTTGTTATCGCTATCGAGCTTTTCAGCAAGCTTTACATTCGTTTCATGACACTCTTCAAGCCTCACGAAAGCCCGGCAGCTGAGCACACGAGACCAACGACGACGACGGCACGTTATATCCGTCGCGACATGGTGATATGTATACCCACCGTGCTGAGTACACCGGGTATTAATTACGGCACGTCGAAAAAGCGTGTATCAAGATAATGTAATCCCACTTTCCGCAGAACGCGAGTAGAAACGAGCGTTATTGCTAAACAGACCGCACGCATCTCTGCGTGCAGAAATTAATGTACACGCGTAAAAATTAACGATGTGCGAATAATCGCGTCGTTAGCGATAAACTTCACGAAAATGGTTATTGCAGTAAAATTTTACATTCATATTGTGTTCATAAATATATAATATTGATAAACAGCAGGCATGCGTCTCAAAACTATTTCAATATGAAAATAGATGTAAATGTGTCTTTACTATTTATATTATTTGTTTTAAACCAGAATTTAAAAAGAAAGCGAGACTATGATTTATTCCGTAGCGCAGAAATAAAAAGGCTAATATTAGAGGCGAATGTTAATGAAATGGTTGAAAGCTCTCTGTAACGTAGTATCGCGAACGCATTTGCCGGGATTACGTTTCGATTATCGTGCTAACTTCAATATGGCTCGTGCTACAAATTGCGAGTAACATAATCGCTGTCAGGCATTTTCTCGCTTCATCACGAGTGCGAGTGTTCGCTCGCTAAACGATTTTCATTCTCGGGATGTCTTTTCTATCCCTGGCAGTGAAGCAGCGTTCCAGTTACCCCGTCATAAAATCTAGCGCGTCGTCTTCATTCCATTTAAAAGATTTGCTCGCGAAATATGTGTCAGAAAAATATCCCGCTATTGCCGAGCGAACATTTCGCTAAATATACAGCAGGCAGATTTCATGTGTTCGGAGCTCCAATATACTATCAAATATTCCGGGATCTGTCGAACGAGAGTGGGCGTTTATTTATAAACGTCGGTTTGTCCCGATGAACCCGTTTTTTTATCGTTTGTTAATCCGGTCCCTGTATAAATGTTATGATGGCTGAGTAAAATCCATTTTGTCGAACGAGTCGTTATCAGTCTCCAATAAACAGAGTCGACTAAAAATTGCATGAAATACTCGGAAAGTGCTCTTTTTCCCCAACTCAATTCGATTTGAATTTAATAAACCGTGAAACGCAAAAGCCAATGGATATCGTATGTTACAGATATTCCTCGAGGTGGAAAGTGACAAGAAGAAGACAACATCTGTCGACGACTTATAATAAAATAAACGAACCGCAGCCGGTTCGTCGCGTCGCGCGTTTTTTTCCGGGAGTGCCGTTTAAAGTTACTGGACTATTGAACTTTACATAACACCTATGGATAATTAGTCCATCTTCTATAGATAATTAGTTCACGCGCGCAAATTTAATATATTATTCACGAGTGTTCCGCGTGTGCAACGAGAGAAAGAGGCTTGACAACCTGGAGAACTCTGAGAGGAGGAGGAGGCCTGGGAGAGGCATCGGGCCCCAGCGGAGCAACCTTGGGGTAAATATAATTCCTTATTTATTTAAATTTAATAATCTTTTTTCCCTTTTATTTCATCTTGTAGTAATAAAGATAGAAAATTTGTATAAAATTTTATACACACTCAGAGAAAAATTATGTTTAAATTGATGAAATCGTTTCTTTAACTTGGTTTTTTTAAATTGAAATAAAAATACCTTTGCGTAAAATAAAAATTTGTTTTATTTCAAGAAATGACGTTATTATAATTTTTAAAAGTAAATAAATTATTTGTTCAAATTATTCGTTTAATTTAAACAACTGTTTAATTCAAAGAATGTACTGATAGAAATGTAAGAAATAATTTAGTTGTTCTGATTTTTAAAAATATATTTTATTTAAAAATATATTTGCGTGCACAACCAAACCATTTCTTTATATCTAATAAAAGGAACAATCAAAAAATTTCTTCAAATCAAAGAAATTTTTCGTATTGTAATGCACAAATTTCTTTAAGTCAAACAAATATTTTTTGACTCAAAGAAACCTTTCTCTGGGTGTATAAGAATTAACTTTTGAAATATTGATTATTTTGAGCGCAGTTTTAATTTTTTAATCTTACGTTTGTGTGTTACAGTAATCACCGCAGCTCTGTGGCTGAGTAATTCCGCTCGTTGCGCATCGGGTCGGTGAGTTAAATATCAATTTATGTAATTTTTTTTTAATTCATCTTTTTAGTTCAATTGCGTAAACATCATTAACGAAGCGATAATAACGTCTACTGAGAGTTATCAGGTTCGGCATCGGGATTTACTTCCTGATGTAGCGGCAGACGACATCTCCGACATTTAGATAAATCCAGATAGACACGGGGAATAATGTGTACGCGCGATTATCGATCGGATTTCATGTTCTTCGCGAACCTGTTTATACCTCGCATTTAAATCGACAGTGAAGGATCGTTAGCGGTCGTCGTCGTATAATTGATACGGCGCGACAGTGTACAGTTAGAGGCGAGTGCGAAAACCTTCCTCGATGTTCGTGTAATTAACCAATCGTCGCGTGGATCTTATCGATCTAATCCCGTATACGACAGTCGCCGCGGTTAGAATCGTGCATATCGGCAAGCAAAATCATTGAGACGAGCGGCATTTCTTTTTGGGCTTTGAGTCTTTCGTGAAATCCCGTTATTAGAAGTCGCTTTTTGTAACAATTTCCGCGAGATAAACATCTAAACTGCTTCGTTCATGTCGACGCAATAGTATCACGGAAGACTGTGCTAACAGATTACAGCTTTCTGAATACGTCCACAAGATTTCAAGAAACAAACTCTAGAAAGCAAAGACCAAGACAGTATGTTGCCTTTTACGTAAATCTTAATGATATATAGATCTTTAAAATACATCTGCAATTTTAGTTGACTGAATTTCGAGTGCATCAATCGCTTCACTCATCGGTGTAGTTGTTGCGACATATTTGTGAGAATTATTGTTCTTCCAAAAATTTTTGATATCTCCGTCTTGTTTTCGCGAACAAAAAGAAAAGAAGAGAGAGACTAGGAAAACAGGACGCACGTGACTCAACGGCGTAAAATACTTCCGTAAATTCGACATAAATTTCCGGGGCGTTCCACGTGTTTTCACGGGGATAGCATCCGCTGCCGGCAACCAGACCGGCAATCGTCTTCTAGGTACGCGATAGGTACACAACTACGTACGTGTAGGTAGCGGAAGAGGGGAGTCGCAAAAGGCGACACAGGGGTGCTGGACGGAAGAGGTGCTCGAGGTGCCATCGGAGCGCAAGAGCAAAGAGACATGAATATGTATGCACCGGGTGGCAGCCGAGCGCTAAGATACGAGCACTATCGCGCTTATTCATGCGCCTTTTAATATTTAACCCGCCGGTTTACCTGCCCCTTCGCGCGCACATTACTTTTCTAATGCGCCCTGCGCCCCTGTGCCCCTTCACCGAATCTAAATTCCATCCAAAGCAGGCAAGGAGAGAAGAGAGAGAGAGAGAGAGAGAGAGAAAATACTGGAGAATACGCATAAGTTATGATTGATCACGCCTTTTTTAATTCGAGCATAAATTTATTGGAAAAATTTAATCGCATTTTCTAAGCGACTGAAAATTTGTATTATACATAAAAATAATGATTTGTCATGAGATGATTAATGTAAAACATTTTATAATAATGATTATAATAGTTTTTTGTTAAATGAGATTCTGTTATATAAATCCGGTAGTTTTGTTAGAATTATATTAAGAAATATAACAATTAATTTTGATTTGGGTAAAATGATATAAATATTTCAAGATAATTTGCCAATGCGAGCCTACGGAGTTATTTGTTCGAGTATAATAAAATAATAATTAAAATAACTGCGTAAGCTCGCAAATTATCTTGAATTGTTTTAATTTCGGAGCCAATAAATTTATATTAATTCTTATATTTCTTAATATAAATATGTTAGTTTTATGACTGCAATTATATATTATAGACTTATTCTCGTCAGACATAGTACATTAATAATCTGCATAATATAGTAACATAGATATAAAATTATTTTATATAAATTTATCGTTAAATGACATAAATTGTTAGATTAGATGAATCTAATTACTGTCATTGCTTCGTGACATTTCTTCTCTCATAGAATTTCTCTAGGCAAGTAGCGTGTCGCAACGCGCTGGCCCTTTCGTTCCTCCGTACGGTGCGCGAAAGATCGGCGAGCAACATCGTTGACCCGCGATTAGTAATGGTGAATAAGAAACGTACAGGCGATCCTAATCAGTCGTCACGCCTGTGCGTATGTAATGACGTCGTTATCGGCGTCTCTGTACACTCTTGAGCCACGCCGCTCCCCCGCGCACCTTGTTATACGCGTACGTCATTCGGCCCGCACCGTCTCCCGCTCTCACGCACCCTCTCTCTATTACTCTTTTGACAATGATTACGGTCGTTTGTCGACACGGAGATTGCTTCGTCACCCGCTCGTACCCGCGCGAGAGCGTGTTTGACAGCGCTTTAGTCGTGTCTCTTTAGAGCTACGGAGAGAACTCGACAGGAGGCGACGTGCGAGGAGAGAAACTCGCGCGCGAACAAGTTGAGAATAGAGGAGCCCTCAGGTAAGGTCGTTAGATCGGGATAAACGCCGAACAAAAGTTATACATACCTCTACCGTGTCGGTCATTCGCGCGAGTTAAAAAATATTGACGCAATAATATTCGCGACACGCGAAGTGCACGGATTCGCATTGAGATCGAAAACGGCGTGTTGCGTTTTGCACCGAGACGACATATGGTTAAGATAGGCTTGCCTTTTCACGTGGCATTCCACAGATGCATTCTTCAGATAATTGCTGCGCTTTCGAAGCTGCAAGTTTTAATGTGAGAAATCGCATAAATAGATCCATAGTGTCATTCAGATATTTAAATTGAAGACATTTTTTTTACTTTTGCATTTTCAATATCAAAATAATTTTCACACTTTTTAAATCGGGGAGCTTCGAAAAATTTAATTATACAGTGATTGAATTCATGTAATATAACAATTTATATCATTTAACGATAAATTTAGATAAAATTGTTCTATTTCTACACAATATTATGCAGATTATTAATGTACTATGACGAATAAGTTTATAATATATAATTGCAATCATAAAATTAACATATTTATATTATTTTACCTAAGTCAAAATTAATTCTAACAAAACTATCGGATTTATATAACAGAATCTCATTTAATAAAAAAATTATTATATGGAAGTTACAAAAATAACTTTATGAAAGCTGCTTCCTTAAATTAAGTAATTTAAAATAATCATGATCGACGTACCTGATATTTCACAGAAATAGAGTTGAATTTTCAGTGTGTTAACCTTTTCACTTTAACACGCGAATGGTTTACCTATGCAGCTATGTGTTACAGGGGTGTGTGTATTTGACGTGTATGTGTGTACCTGCATATGTGTATTGTATGCGCATTGCATCATCCCAGCATCGCGTCGCGATGCTTGCATAGCGCGTTGCAGCGGGACGCTAAACAATACTGCGACATTCGACAACAAGCGCGTGTCCGTTTCTGCTCTCGTTTGTTATGTGTAGGTTGACACATATACATTAGAGAAAACCGGGGAAAGTGCAGTATGCGGGCTGTAACACAGTCGCATCAAGATCGCATTAATTTTAAACAATTTTTCTTCTGTTTTCAAAATTCGTTGAATCTTAAAGTACCAAACCACAGAGACATTTATCTATCAACTTTCCTCCTCTCAACTTTCATGGCCTCGAGACATAATTTTCTAAAATTAAAATTTTGCTCCTAATATCTAGCAATTACATAAAATCTTGTGGTATTCCGCAAAAAAAGGGACACGCAAAGTGGTTACCAAAACACGACGGTTCAAGGGCAATATAAGCCTTTCCAAACATCCCTGAAGATGTACGACGCGTGGCCCCGCGCAAAACGCAGGCACCGCTGCATCGCTGCATCGCTGCACCGCGGTGCGGTGGAGATCGTGTGTGACAAGCTAACCGCGTGCGCGCGGGTGACCGTATGTGCTGTGGGCAGGACAATGTTTTCATTAACTGAATACATGGCGCAGCGGGTCGACAGCCCGTTCAACATCGTTATACCGACAAATAAAGGACGCAGAAGGAGCTTTTCGAAATTTCCGAGCAAAATCCGCGGGAAAATCCAACGGCGCGTGTTCACGTATAATTGAATTGGCCCTCGTTCTTTTTTTTCTTTCACGGGACCACCTGTGTGTCAAGAATTTTCTTGAGATTACGTCTACGTAAGAAATATCTGCAGAATAAAACTTCTTATCGCAAGAATCTTACATTCCATATTTGATATAACTATTTTTTAATTTAATTTAAGATAATTTGATATCACATTGATATAAAATTGCATTTAGTAAACTCGTATTTTAAACTAGAAATGTGTATGAGATTAATTGTTACGATAAATTAAACATTTATAAATTCGAAAAATTAGAATTTTTATTAATAATAATAATTATTATTATTATCTAGACTAATATAGTATAGATAAAAAGTTTGCATGTTTTCTGTAATCTGCTATTTAGAAATTTAAATATATTTAAATATTATCGTAAATGTTTACTTCCTCATAGTGTTAGGATTCATTTAATATCCAAGAACGTCTGATTAAATGCGTAAAATTATTTTATTAATTTCTGTCATTTTGCCTGCAGTTTCAGTCTTTAATAAAATTCAGTCTGCACGAGTAGTTTTATCGTTTGTCGTTTCAACACACGTGTAACCAAATACTTACGCGTGCACAAACACAATCCGATATTCGCTCGCACGAAATTCTCGCGATCACGTTTCTTCTTTTTAATAAACCGAGCGCGAGCACGCGCCGGCTCGGCCAACTAAGACGCGAACGTGCCGCTTCGACGACATGTCGCGTTATCAAACGCTTTATACTGCAGTATCTCATATGAAAAAAAAAATAATTATTGTGTGTTTCTCCTTGGCGTAAAAATAAAATATTGCATTATTATTGAAGTACGTTCTGAGAAGAAGAGATATACGTACGTGTAAAACTTAAAACTTTTAATTATTCTCTTGAGAAAAATGTATGAAGAAATTAGTTGAGAATTGTAAAGAATGAATTAGTTTGAGCTTAATTTATTACACATACATATTATTTTATTTATGTATACATCATGCGATACAATAGCATGATAATACGCATGTGATGTATGATCTGGTACAAAATGTCCAATTTACTTTGAATGATTTATGTGAACGAAAGTAGATAACAGCTCAACTTAAGTCGTTGTCCAATGCAAGTATTCATTTTTTAAAATTGCTGTTTGCATAATTTATTTTTCACTCACGTTGGGCGATTTAGAACGAACATTTCACAATAAAACCGCGCAAAGTGGCTTTAAGGTCTTCGCAGCAAATTTACACGACCAAGAGCTCGCAACGACGGCCGGTCGCGGCTCGGGGACCGCAAATTTCCGACAGCGAATAAAAACGCGAGAAAAGTGGAGCATGCAAATATATTCGGGCAAACGCGCGCAATCCCTAAAAGTTTTGCGCATCGAGCCGTCGGGAAGGTTAGTGGTGGCATAGCGCGCGGTAGGTTGGAGGATGGAAAAACGACGGACATGTATATGCACAGGTAAATTAAATATACATGCTGTGCAAATAAGACTGCCTAGTGACTCGTTTTATGTTCTTCTTTTGCTCTAGTCGACTTTTCACTCCGACTTGGTCAACGTCGCGATGTCGTATAAATAACAGGTATCATAAATGGAAATCCTATATGATTTCATGACGATTTTTGTTATTTCATTGGCAAACAATTATAAATGCCATCAGTCGTTAATAGCCGTTTGTTAAAGAATTTTTCTCCACTGAGAATTAATACTTCGTACATTTTATTATTTTCTATAACATATTCTATTATCCATATTTAATAGAACAATATGCATTTCTACGTAAAATGTAGACAATTTGCTATCGTATTTATTTGCTTTAAATAAAAAAAAATTTTAGAATTTACAATTATTAGGAATTAAACATTAGTAATGAAATACTTAAATAACATTTGAGTGCACTGTAATTGTACAGCCATAATAATATCGATTAATTACAATTACTTACAATTACTAACAAATTATTTACAATAGCTCAAAACTTTCCAACAGATATTAATAGATGAAAGTTTAAAACGATTTAGATTATCGTATCGCGACTGTTTCATGACGAAGCAAGATTTTCCTAACGCGAATCTGAACGCGTCTGCATCGTAATTTGTAGTAGTCATTAGAGGGATCGACCCTTTGTAGCGCGCCAGAGGCAGGATCCTAATCAAAGAACATCGTAAATGGGGTACAACGCTGATTGAATAAAAGTATACTTAGGGTCAATCAAATTCTGTTTCCGAATTGTGCATCTAAATTCTATTTGCGGACCATGAACTCCCCTCAGAATCGTCGATGTCAATCGCTCATTATAGAATCACGTAATCGCATTTCATACAATGTGTACAATAGCATTTGTTTAAGATAGTTACCCAAAAGACTAAGTCCTCAGATAAAGTCAGCGTAACAGCGCCGCAATAAAGTGTCTCTGCAAGTTGAGAAGCGTTCTCCCTTTTCCATACCTATAAAAAGAAAATAATTCATTGTTACATAAATGTTATTTTTTACTACAACTAATTAATTTTTTAATCAAAATAAAATATATACATATAATACAATCATAACTACAATATAAATCATAGCATTATTAGTATATGATTTTTATACTATATGATTAGTATATAACTTGTTATTTGATATTATAAATTGTTCAAATTAGTGACATATATTTATAAAAATTATTCAGACTTAATTTTGGATATAAGAATAGAATTGAAATTAATTGCATTTTTGTATTACAAGTTTTTACAAATTCTAATCAATTTTTAGAAATTTAAATATTACACAACATATGTGCAGGGTATCTTGTACGTTTGAATTATTTATACGAATTATTTATATAAAAATGTTTTTATATAATATTTGAGGAATACAAGTTAACATCAGTACCTATTTTAATTGAAAAGTTCACAATTATATATAAAAGTTTGATAGGTGACATGTATTTGCTAAGACATCATGATTATTGAAGCCTATTAGAACTATTGACACTTGTGACATATTCGATGATGAAGGGCACTAATATTGCTATATTGGGCAAGTGTTAGATATATCCTCAATGATTAAGGGGAACTATTGATGTGATAATTGACGTGAACCTATTGCTATTGAGTACGTATCATTGGATACGAGACGGACATAGCAATATTCAAGCACGGTATTGCAATTACAATTATATGACTGTCAATTCAGCTTGTAAAGCTTTCGAACAAAAATATTTGAAAGATCATTGTTCCATAGAGGGATGTAATAAACCTTTAAGTTAATAATGAATCTTGAAATTCATAATGAGTCTTTAAATTCATTGCGAGTTAACGTTGACTTTCTGACGGAGATAATCTTACGCGATATTTTTACCGATTATATACATTACTTCATCTTTTCTATGGCATATGCCCTTTATATAGATATCGAATTTCACACGATGAAATTAATCTGCGAGCAGTGAGCTTTTGTACGAAAACTAAATTGTATCTCGATTCTAAAACAGGATAAAAAATGTCGCGCAGACGAAGATAAAATTTCAACTAGCAGTTCTAGCAAAGCACGCTGATCCGCATAGCAGGGATTCATCTCGATCAAAGTGTCAATCATGTTATTTCTGCTCGATGTACATATTCTTTATCCAATACATGTTTGACCTTTTTCAAACAATCGATTTTATAAAATGAGCGACACTTTTTGCAAAATGGACGTAGTAGGTGGAAAAAGTATTTGCGTATCTTATTTTTTTGGAATCATTTTGTACAAATAAAAAACAGATTGTTAAAGCATGTTTTCTGATATTCTGATAGAACGTTGGTAGATTATTTTGTAACATTTTTAATATCGTTTTACTTATATAAAATTATTTTGAAAAAGAGTTTATACTAAATAAGTTTTCTTTCATACTCCATATATTCGAACTCTTTAAAAAGAAGTTTTGTTTTAAACAGAAAATTAATAAGGAAATTAAAATTAATAAAAGGATTAATAAAAGGAAAATTCGTGTCATAGTTATTTCGTTATAATATACCATACACATATATGTTTTCATGAAGTCTTAAAAAATAGACTTGTATATTAAAAGGTTCTTTGATAAAATGTCATCACATGCGGAAAAAATCGCGTGATAGTTTTTGTTGTTAAAAATAGTCGTTGAATCAGTATTTAATTTTTCTACTTATTTTTCTATTTTATTACTTGTTTTATATTATTTTCCTGGCTATTTTCTCCGCGAGGGTTTAAACGTTGTCAGACGTTGTGACTTCGATCGATCCATCGAAAGAGATAGGAAACATTCGAATATAGATTGAAGGTCTCAATCACCGATAATCTCGGACCGATAATCCCAGAGCGTATGCTTGGTGTCGTTTCACGTATCCTGTTCGAAAACCACCTAGCTGGAGAGGGAGAAATTCAATGCCGAAGATAATGAAAAAATTTCACGTTTTTGCGAAATTGCCATCAATTGGAGACATTGTCCCTTTCCTACCCTTCTCGCTCTCCTCCCATCCGGAATATCGTTTCGGCCAGACGTGATGGTCTTTACGTCTTGGCAGCTCCATTATCTGCGCCATCAATCGGAAATTCTTTTCCCTTTGCATCATCGCGGCGACAGGGAAGAGGGTGAAGAGGGGAAAGACCGAAGGGGGTTTGAGAGGGAAATGGTTTCATTAAAACAATCCCGCTGGCTCGTGCAGCTCGATCGAAACCCCATACAGAATAATGAGCGTGTGTCATTGACGTGTGTCGACTACAGTGCTTCTCAGGAATAGTTGTATCGTTGATGTACGCTAGGAAGAAAAATATTTTCGCATATTAGAAATTTAGAATATGTTTTTGAAGTATATTCTCTGTTAACACGATGAAAATATTCAGAGACTTGGTACAATTTTCTGCGAATATTAGACAGTATTAATTATTCAGTATAATGGAGTATTAATAGCTTTTATTAGTTTTAAATATATCTATATAAAATGTAAAAAAATACTTTGGAGTACTTCTTTGATATTGATGGAAGTATTCGATAATACACGTGCAGAACTTTCTCTTAAAATTTCTTCTCAAAATGGTAATCGCGAGACATGAAATATAAATATATAAAATAGTTTAGTTAAATTTTACTAAAATTATTAAAATTCTTCAAGTTCATGTTGTCTCACGTCTACCATGATTTTGAGAGGGTAAATTCTAAGAGAAAATTCTCTCCGTGTGCCAAGAACTGTGTAATACGGTAATTTTGACGTTCTTTGCGAATATTACAATGCATTCGTTATAACTTTATTCTTATAATGTTCAATGTAAGGAGCATAAATCGCATTTTCGTTCATCGCTGTTGAATTACCCTGTATTTGGCGCGCGTGTGCGCGTGGCGTCGCGGCGGCAGTGAAATGCGTGTATCTGAACAATTAGGTTTCAGGCCACCCTCAGTCCGACATGGCAGCCGCACGGCTGCAAAGTCCCCCCCTGTCCCCGCGATAATATGTACGTGCTAGAAACTCTCGTGTTTTCTGTTAACGTATCGCGAAAACATGAAGAATAACGTTTCCCATTGCCGTGCCGTGACAACGTCGCCCGCCGCCCCCGGCCTAATCGCGAAAAGATATTTCCACCTGGCGTACTGCAGGGCGAAGGCGGGACGGTTAGAGGCGGGAATCGCGAGCAAAAAGCGCGGCCGCTCACGAGAGGAATGTCAACTCACGCTCGTGCGGCCGTACCCGCGCGCGACGATAAACGTCGCGGGGAGGTTTCCGAGGTATTCGCCGCGGACGATTAATTCGCGCGATTAAAGATAGTCGAGTGGAATTCCTCAGATAGCGCGCACCGTCCCCGAATAGCGCCCCTCGTCTCACGCGGCGAGTACATTACTTACGTGGGTAGCTATTGCACCTCGAAATTGACTTGTTATGCGCCAGAAGATTTGGTGAAATATATAAGTTGTTGCCGTCGGTGAATAAATAAAATTTTCGTGCAAGTACCGACGAAAGATAGTCACGATCCACAAAGACAATACTCAAACGATATAACGCTCAATTTAATGCACTGATTGTGAGTAGAAAATTGTTAACTTGACAATTCTTCAATTTAATACAAATTGAATAAGAAAAGTTTTCTACGGTCGTAGCTAGATCTTCGTGCTATGTTTGATTGTGTGATTTTATATACCCATTCCAATTTAACGAAACTGCGCGCTGATTACTTTTCAGACATAACACAGCCCTAAGTTAAATAAGAATGAGTAATATCATGTTTTATTAAATTAAAATTAATTTAATAATGATTGATGCTGACTTGCATCTAGATATTAAACCCCTTCCCCCCTGAAAAAATCTTCAATTTAATTAAATTTTTTCAGTTTAGGTATTTATATATTTAACTTTAATACATAAAATACATAAAATACTTAAACTGAAGAAATTTAATCGAGTTGAAAAATTTGGTCAAGTTAACAACTTTCTGAGTATGGATTTATGTGGTTAAAAGAACTACACATATATGTATGTATAAATGTTCTTAAAGAAATTTTCAAGATTTTCTTTTTTAACTTTTCTTTTAATTTTAGTATTATAATAAACAAAGAAATATTTTCTCTGACACACACACACACACACACACACACACACACACACACACACACACACACACACACACACACACACACACACACACACACACACACACACACACACACACACACACACACACACACACACACACACACACACACACACACACACACACACACACACACACACACACACACACACACACACACACACACACACACACACACACACACACACACACACACACACACACACACACACACACACACACACACACACACACACACACACACACACACACACACACACACACACACACACACACACACACACACACACACACACACACACACACACACACACACACACACACACACACACACACACACACACACACACACACACACACACACACACACACACACACACACACACACACACACACACACACGATTTCATTCTTTTGCAACATATTTAATTTAATACATTTTCAAACTATTTTAAAAATCCAAATTTATAAGATTATAATATTATCTATTTTTTACATACAGATAAATACATATGCACATAAAGAATTTTTTATGTTAATAAAATATTTCCACAAGAGTGTTTTGTACATGTTGCAACTTGAAAAGAAAAGCTTTCATTTGTTAAGTGATGAGCAAATTAAAGAAAGAATATTTATAGTAATTTCCTTTCTATGCAAAAAAGTGTGGACATTTGAATTCTGATTGCTCAGATAGGGGTTAGCTCGTCATCTGTTAGAGGGTGAGTGGTAGGATTTGTGCCGTTGCGTATAACTAGAACGTCAATCTTCGACCGGAAAAATGGACAATTATCCCGACAATACCTCGTAGGGGGTGAATGGCGTAGCGTGCATTTATATTTCCGTCGAAACGATGTCGAGCGCGCGTCGTCGCTCGTTAAGACCCACCGGGGTCTGACGGTGGAGAACCCGTCTCGGAAATATTATATTCTTGCCACGACAGCGGGGTAGAAATAATATGATTAATGAAGGTTACTCAAATTAAGTCGGAGCACCGAATCTGCGCAGCGACAACCCGACGACGCTGGCAAAACGAGGACGGACAGACGGACGAACGGGCGTTTTTTATGCAAAAGTGAGACTAATATTTAAGTTCTGATTTATACATTCGCGTTTGTAGTCTTTCATTTAATTCTTTACATGTCGAAAAGCTAGAAAAGTACTGATATACTTTATGTTGAGAATTAAATCGCATTGAACTTGTATTAGAAACGTAATTAGATTTGTAAGAAATTAATGAAATCATTAAAAAATTGCAATCATGTTTGTTATAAATTTATAAGATTCTATTATTTTATTATTTAATTATCAAATTTGAAGATTATTTTCTAAAGACTGTATACTCTAAATTAATTTATTTTTTCGAAGGTCACTATTCTATAATATTATTAATCAGATTTCTGCAAAAAAAGAATAATTTCGAATACTTTACAAAGCACTTCATAATTAAAAATAAATGTTAAGTACTCTTAGGACTCATTGTCAGACTAGACATTTCTATGTCGCAGAACATAGCAGAATATTGACAAGGACTTTGAAAATGAAATGTCTAGACTGCTTGATAAACGTATTCTGATCGGTTCGAAGCTCTTCGGTTAAGAATTATTTCCATCGTTCTTTGTGCAACGTCGTGATAAGGATTGAAAGCTATTATCCGATGTTAAAAAGATTGCTGTGCGTAGTAGACATTGGGTAGTCGTTCATTAAATGCAAATGCGCGAACCGGAGAAAGAACGAAAAAAAAGAGATAGAGGGAGATAAATAGAGCTGTCTTGTGACGAGAACTATTGAAATTATAAATTATAAATTGAGAACGATTGTTACTAACTCTGATCCAAGCATTAATTAAGGCGAGTGGTCGGCTCTTTCGCCATCTATTTTTTTTGTAACGAGAAGATTATTAAGTTTTCTTTCTTGTTCGCCTGACTTTGATTTCCGATGCCTTTCTGAAACAATTATCTCTAATAATGCAGAAAATACAATATCGTATTTTTGATGGCACAAACATGTCTATTTCATGTTGCAGAATTCTTCATTGAATTTCTTCGCTTTTTTAAAAAGTTGCATAGACTCAGATTGCAGAATGTTTAGTCATTACGAAAATATATCAAATTACATTTATTAGGATCTCTCTATTCGTTCTCTTTTTTCGGCATACAAAAACTTGTTACAATTTAATTTTTCTTCGGAAAGTTTTTGGTACTTGCGGGAAATATTGTTATTTAATTACGAATATTATTATTCACTGCGTTAAGTCGTTTTAGAAAATATAGTCGTGTCCGACGCAATGCCATAAGAACTCTCATGCCACGCTCGCATTGCTGTACCAACTACTTAAAAATTCCGACCGTCATCGTCATCGGACGACAGCTTCGGATTCCATTTCAAAAACAGCGCACCCCTCGAACAGCCTCTCCAAATATACGTATACGTATACGACGTGCCGCATTACTGAAAGACGAACACGATGGGAGTGAGAATTTACCGAGCTTGTTTTGGTTAAGTCACGTTTAGAAAACAAACCTCACAGGGTGGAGTGTGTATAGGATCGTGCCTTGATAAATCCTGTTTCTTGACGAATGTCATCCTGCGCGAAAGAAAAATCATCCTAGTGATCCTTTCAGTCGCGCCGCTCTTTTCTCTTTTAACTAAAAAATGTTTGACATTGCGTGGAACAAGACTTTCCGAAAGGCAGAAAACCAGGTGCCGTCTTTTTAGAAATATAATTCTTTTACATCGTCTTCTTAATCATCTTCTCAATACCATTTATAGAAATTTTGTAGATAATTACAATATTAATTTAATGATTTACCTTGCTATATATCATGTTTCTAGTATACACAGGATGATTCCTTAGTAAGTAAAAAGTTGAAGAGGACATTTCTTGTATTATTTTAGGAAAAAAGAGCCATAAATATATGTCCTAAACTGCTTTACGCATATCAAATTTACATAAAATATCTTTAAATGTTTTTCAGATTTTTAAAATTTTTTGCTCAACTTTGATTTATTGTATTTTGAAAACAAAACAGTTTACGACATATGTTCACAGAACCTTTTCTTCCAGGAATAAGCAAGGGATATCTTCAAACACGCACAAAAAACTTTTTGTACTTAAGAATCACCCTGTACATGTCTAATCTATATTGATACATAATTTAAAGTTGAAAATCTTTAACTAAGTCTCACCTTTGCTCTAAATTCTTTAGAAGGAAGTAGACATGAATTATAAATTAAGAACTGTCTAGTGCTGTCTGCATGTACTAAATGAACTATTATACTGTTGAAATATTAATAGAAATAAATTTTAATAAGATGAGATAAAAAATTTCGGGGAAAATGATAAATTTTCTACATATATTTGCAAGCACGAAGCAATAAAATTGTCGATTTAACACTGTGTAATATCTTACTCCGTGATATTCCATTATTAAATATGATAAAACCAATTCTTCTGTTTCAATAGTGCAAATACGCAAAATGTAAATATAAATTTTCACAAAATATTGATTTTTAATAACTGATGCATGCTGTGAGTAAATAACTGCCATAAAGAGTAGATACTTCTTTTTTTACATATAAATCCAATATAGAGAGATCGTTATACCGACCTCCACATCTGCCAAAACATGTTTTTGACCGTTTTATTGAATTTTCTTCCGATAGACGGGCGTTTGACGGCTCAAGAGAGCCTGTTAAAAACGAATATAAAGCGCATTTGGCTTGTTGGATGAAATTCGTAAAGCGAAATACGGTAACGTTTCCGTCTCTGGAGTTTCGAGAAGTAACGTTAAGATCGGACTTCGGAAACTTGCGGGAAATCGAAATGCACTTCCGACGGAAGCTATTTTTAAAGCGACTTGCTTCTCCTGCTGTGGCAAAATTGCACTTACCTTCAAACTTCCTTTACTGCCCTCTAAAATGGGCGCGTTTACGGCAAGAGATTCGAGCAGAAATGAAGGAAAACTTATTTGTTGACTACTGAATCATAGCCGAAATAATAACATTACATCTTACAAATATACGTTCCTAAGAATATGCTTAATAAAATTTTAATTCTTTAAGTTGAAACACATACACATATTCTTCTCTCTCTCTAGTAAAATTTATATTATACATTATATACAAATAATTGCCTTTCATACACGTACGCACAATATATTATAAACACACAAAGTTTGATTATTAAAAAATCTTATATTACAACAAAATTTTATTTTAAACAGAAAACAAAAAATTATACAGGATATTTTTTCAAATATTTCTTGTACTGTATATAAAATTTTGCTGATTTTAATAATAAACTGACCGATTTTAATAATAACCTTATTTGCATATTTGTGCACTTTTTGTTATGTATACTGCTTACTAAGAACTCATAATCCGAGCTTGCGACATCTTAATTAAAATATTTAATCGGGAATCGTCGCATTTTGTCGAGAAAATGTGGTGCGTTACATCGGAGGAGGTTGTGTTGACTTAGAAAGGGACGATCGTGATGATTCGTAGCATTAGGGAAATTCGCTGGCTCGCATTTCATTATGACTCGATAAGACAAAGAAATCTCTTTCGCAGAAAGGGGATAGCCTCGTAAAGTGAATTGAAAAGCGTTGTTTTTCTTTCCTCTCACCTCCCTCACACGATTCTCTTTCAGTTGCCTTTTCGAGCTCTTCCTGTGCCAACAAACCGAGAAATTGGAATACGGTTTTCGTAATCGGAAAGAGGTTGGCATATGCTCGGGTTATTAATAAAGATTTATAAATTCCCACAGGGATGATTGATTTGCGCAGTCATTCGGGCTTAGCGAGTCCACGGATTCCAGTTCGATACACCGCGGATACTCACTTATATGTACTCACATTACATACATTCATATACATTTCTGCAGACGATAATGCAACAAACATTTAAAGAAGAATGGAAGTAGGATAACCTAATTTAAAAATAAGTATAAGAATAAGAACAAGAACCAGATACGCATTTGAAAGTTATCAGACGAGTGGAGCAGAATAGTAATAAAAATTAAAGCTCATTTTTCATCTAGATTATGTAAAAAAAGATTTATATAAAATAATTGCCGTTCAAGTAAAAATCTGCCCCATATTTCCCGTATGATACGAGACGAAAATTCAGGGCAAAGCTCTCTATTAAAGAAACATCCGGCTGCAATGAGATCATCTCGATATCGCTCTTGCGAGCAAGAGACCGCGCCGAATTAAACGCGGTACGGCGTTAAATATTCGATGTTGCAATTTCGTAATAGCGGACCAACGCGGTTACATCCGACAGCTCGCGATTATGACGAGGAAATACGAGAATTTAGGACAACTCTATATCCCACAGAAAACAGGCGATGCATAATTTAACTCTCCGATGCACTTTCGAAGTCATAATTATCCGATACATTAGATCTACTTTATTGACTTTTTCCACATATGATTTTAGATACATTACTGCATTGAGATTTTCACTTCTCTTTATTCTACATTCATAGAATTATATTGCAAATAATGTAAAAGTTAAGTATTATTTTCTGCGCGACTCTTTAAGAAGCTAACATATTTTAATAATATTATAATACCGAAAACACAGTTATTTAATTTTTTTAATAAATCACAATTTTTATTTAATGGAATTATTGTTATCATGTATATTAACGTGATCAATAAAACAAAATGTTACTTGACACCATTCATAACGAATCATCATCGACGAAACAATCTTTTTCCATGATTGCCGCTGTATTTTTTCTATCACCGAAAAACATTGGGTGTTTGGTGCTTCACATCGATCGGAGAAATAGAATAGAATCCCAGGATTAAATAGAGTGTGTAAAAGTGAGATACCTTGAAACAAGCTGTACGAAAGCAGCAAGAGGGAAAAAGGAACGATTGAGAAGGAGAAGGATCATTTTCGAGCGAACGGATAGCATTCCAAAAGATTTACAGGGTCAGCGCTGCAATTAGCGATGTTTAGAAGCGAATTATGAGATCATATATTTTCTGCTCGCTGTCTATCTCTCTCGCGTCTGTAGGCTACTTTCGGTTCACTCTCTTTTTCTCTACGGCTCGTCTTTGCGCTATTCACTTTCTCTCTTTCTCACTTACTCTTTCCTCCTAATATAGATTCAAACCTCTTTCTCGGCCACCCTTTCTCGTGTTATAGCTTACGACTACGAGCAAGCGATAGGTGAAGCCGGCCGCTATCTACGTTTCGTGAACTGTCGCTGTATTTTTTTCCTGTACCACCCTCTCGCGCTGTTCGAGCCCTTCAATAACTCTTGACCAGAGGTCAGCCTCTTTCCACTTAGCGAGAATCTACTACACGGTATCCGATTTGTTCTCGAAAAAAAATACTGCGATCTGGATCGCACTATGCTATGAATAAGTACTCTCTTTGTTCTGAGAGTAATTTCAGTTACATACAATCAGAAACACTTTAAACAGACGATAATATGACTTTAAATGTAATAAATGTTCTAAACTCGCGTAATGCAGCAAAGATGACTCGCGCTACTTAATAAATACTCGTGTTTTATGTATAACAATAAAAGATATTATGTATAACAATAGAAAATTCAGAGGTAATAAAATTTATTTGATAAGGAAATTATAAAGTATCTTTCATTAGCTTCATTTTAACGCACCTTCTTTCCACACTTTTTCTCTCATAGATTTTAAAACTTTACATTTTGAGTAGGATTTAATAAATTATCTTGTTTTAACTTATATTACGACCTGCTTTCTGCAATTGTAATTAAATTAAAAAGTCATAGGTCAATGTTTCGAGATTCTCTTTTCTCGCAGAATCAAGCTAACTTTATGCGCATATATGCAAAAGTGTATTAAGTAGCACCAGCAATTTACCAGTTATTTTTAATAAGAGGAAACATAACTAGGCATTTCATATCTGCGTTCCGTGTACTGTCGCTGTATTTTCTCCGCACTTTTTACTGCACCTCCCATTTGCTCGATCTACGCGGCATAAATCAGAAACTGTTCGTTTCAAGCTTCGAAGCATTAACGGCATCGAGCACGTCAACTTCTCATTTCACTGAAAATCCGACTGGAGATTCGCTGTTTTTATAGAAAAGTATCGAAATAAAATAAAAAATTGTGCGAAAAATGACAAATAATAAGGAAATGCGATTAAGTTAGACGAGATCGTTGAAGATACAGCTGCAATCAAATGCACATTTTTCACTTCAATGCTTTATCCAAAGCTTTATTAATAAAAATGCTTTTTATTGAGTGAAAGAAACAGATAAACTTGAAATTATTTTATGAAAATATTTGTTGAAAATAAAAAAAGGAAAACATGTATAGGTATCTAAATATATGTCTAAAATTTTTATATTTTTTGAACGAAAATTTACAATTCTTTTTACAATGTTACATTGTATTTTATTTTCTAAAAATGCATTTCATATAACATAATACTCTCTGATCTTATCTGAATTATGTTCCGAAATAAAAAAAATTACATATAATGTAAAACGAAAAAAAAAATATTTCACTGAATTTTACTGAAGTAACCGTGTAGATTGTAGATATTTCTTTCTCTTTGCTTTTTATATAAGAAAAGTATAGTCAGTTACATCGAGATACATGCTGGAACATGCGTGTATTTGGTTGCTTTTCGATCTACTCGAATGTATTCGTTGTGCTCGTCTTCGTGTTCGAGAACCCGGTTTGTTACCCGCGTTGCGTCCATCTTCTATCGACCGTCATATTTTCCCGGTCCAGTTCTGCCGCGCGAGGAGAATATATAAAATGGAAGAGGAGAATAAACACGCGAGCCCCGATGGCGTACACACAAGCGGAGAACGGCTTGTTCCTATTTCGGAATTTGCTGACGATCTCGCAAACAATCGCTCGATATCTCCCTCGATATTTCGTGTCCTATTTTCTTAGCATTGATCTGTGCCATGTCGAAAATTATTGGATGTATTTATGTAAGAAAGTATGAATTATTCATTTTATATGTTCATTTTCGAATTGTTTATATGTGTGTGTGTGTGTGTGTGTGTGTGTATATATATATATATATATATATATATTGGTTGCAACCATATCGTTGTACCAATTTTGATGATTTCCCTCAAATATTAAATATTTAGCAGTTCAAATTTTTTTTTAAATTGAGTATTCATAATGCGATTTCAGAATTAATTTACTGAAAGTAGAGAAGGAAAGTTCCTTAAGTCTATTGAATTAAATGAAAATGAATTATAAGTCATATGAGAATAAATGGAAATGAAAGGTGTGCATTTGTCGCTTGATAAGCAAGATGCATCTCTAAAGGTCTTGCCGTCCGACCTAGCTGCACCTTCTTATTTTTCGTGATTCCATGATTGGAAGACGCAGAGTAGCTTCGCGAAAGAGCGGAAACGCGACGATGAAGATACATCGCTGATGTTCTCATCTTCGCGCGCCGCAGCTCCGCGCGAGCACATTTTTCCCATGTCTGCCGACGTTTCCACCTTTGTGAGATTCTTGATATTTCTCCGCGTTAGATGAGAATTCCTCGAAGAGTGTTACAAATACGTGCAGGTCTTTCTTCCGTTATTATACTCGGCAAAATAACGTCAAAAGTATGAAAAATTGGAATGCATAAGCGAACATCAAATTAGATTAAAAGGCATGGCTCTTAACGTTTTGTAAAACAACAATATTACGGATATGATACGCGTGATGTATAATGTTATTGATTATAATATATTACGAAATTTTGAATTTAATATTTGTATAACATATTGAGTCTCTTTATTAATTTTTATATTTATTATAGCTTCTTTTTCTAGATACATTTTATTTTGAAAAAAGGTGGAAAAAATGAGAGTAATCAATTGTCATGAATTTGACTTCGCTCGACTTCTATTCCTTGTCCATTCGCATTTCTTATTCCGTATTCGTTCTTCAAATTCGACTGGCTGATTTGCAAGAACCGGAACTCACTGAGGTGATCGCTATTTGTTCCGTCTTTTATCTTTGAGGAAACGGAATGAACAAATGAGGAACGGAACAAACGGCGAAGACTAAAGAAATCATATTGAGAAATTTTCACGTTGACTTTAACCTTTCCGCGAAGATAGGTGCACGTGCATCTGCTGTTCGCTTTTATCTTCAGATTTTGTCGTGTTTTTCGAAGAACAAGACAGTGCGTTTTCTCTTCCAAAGAGAATAGAGAACCTTGAAAAGGAGACTTATCGATTTCATCTCTTTGTCAGAATCAAATAACTCTCGTCGAAACCGAAACTGCGGAAATGATATCTCGGACTACTTTATTGAATAAAAAAGAGCAACTTTCTATCTCAAAGTATAAAAAAAATCAAAATTAACTTACAATAGCGTTTTAATAAAATTTCTTCTAAAACACAATTATTCTTTAATAAGGAAATTTGACAATATCAATTTATTAGCATTGATATAAACAAAATATGCTGTACAGTTTTTTTCTTTTAGCACATTTTAATCTCAAATATGTTTAAATAATTTAACTATTCACTAAATAATTACTAATTTAATCAACTCACGTACATCATTTTTTTATGAAAAATTGTATTATTCTCTGGTAAAATAATTATTCTGTGGTACATACATTATTTCAACGTTATAGCCGATATTTCGCGTCTCGATAGCGAAAATACGAAAATTGTTTGACGCTTGTCGAAACAGTCTCTTATTCATCGCTTTGCAAAGTCGGGAAAAAGTGCGTGTTAATCCGAAATATTTTCTGACTTGTGGAGCTGGGCTGGCGGGCGATGCGCCAATTCGTCGTTCAGTTTTCAACCGTGTAACGTCGAACGACGTTGTCCACCGCGACGGCGGCGGTGTACATGGCGGGCGCATTCGGAGGCCGAACCGCAGCGTTTGGTAAATTTGGCCACCCAGAGGTAAAGCAACGGTAATAAATGAGCGGCGAGCGAGCGCTGCCTGCGCAGCTCCAGGTCCAATTTCCCTGGAGAGTACGAGGGAGGGAGAAGAGAGGGAGAGGAAGGAGAGGGAGACTGCGGGGCAAAACCGCAGCCTAAAAACAATATCCTACCACCGCGAACCAGTGACAGTGCCCGATAGCTAACCTCGCCGCGAGTAAGTTATCGCCTCCCGTCTAATATCCGAGGGGTAATAAGCCGCGCCGCCATCGATAAGACGACTCGACGAGATTTCGATGAAACTCTCACGGAAAGAAATTACGAACGATATTATGTCAAATAAAATATATACGTTGATTTGATATGTTTTTATTACGTTATATGCAAATACAATTTCTATTATAGTGTATATGCATATAGTTAATATTGTATGTAGCACATAGATTTTGTTGCTTATCGTGCACAATTTTTTTATATCCCGCTACTATCTAAATTTTGTAGAATGAAAATTACTCGAATAATTGCCCAGGCTCAAATTTCACTCCTTTAGAGTAACGTTTTTCACTCTATAAAATTTAGAGAGAAGATAAACGATGGTGCTTAATGATTGTCTTCCATGAAATTTATACAATATCATAAAATATAATTTGAAATAAGAAAGGCCTTCTACGGTCGTAGCTAGATCTTCGTGCTATGTTTGTTT
>QKQZ01049737.1:0-10267 GCA_003595255.1 Solenopsis fugax
CCATGCTGTACAATTCGCGCCGCGGTGCTAGCGGGGGTGTAGGGAGCGTTACGTTTCCGTCGAGGTGCCTGCTCCGCTTCCATTCGAGGGATGCCTTCCAAGCGCGGGAGGAGGGGAGAGGTGGCGCCCGGGTTGTGCCGCACTCTCTTGTCGGCGACGCCATTAATGTAATTATTTCCATCGACTGTTCTAAAGCATGGCGCGGAAACGGGTAGGGGGGGCGAAGAAGGGGGAGAGTCAGGGGCTACCCCGACCGGAGCGCGGACTGGGAGTGATAAAGCGAGCGGTATCCCTCGGGATAATCGAATCGTGTGTGGTACCGCAATCCGCGATTTTTTTCCGACACGCTCGGCGACACCGTAGAGAAGAGGGAAGCGGGAGGTTGGTTGTCGGGTGAACTACAATACGTCGAATTAGAATTGAAATGTGCTTTCGGAATATTCTTGCGTGTATCTTTATGTAGAGGCGTCGAGAAGTAATTAAAGAAAAGATGAGAGTTGCTGATATACATTCTAATATTAAAAAATGTATTAATTCAATACGATTGACTCGTTAACAAGATGATGACAGCAATAGTCATTCGACACCTGATTGTTTAAAAGCGCTCTCTTGGTCATTGAGAACTGGCGCTATCGAATTATTTATTTAATGCCTATTTCCACCAACGCAGATTAACTTTAATCTTTGTTTAACTTACTCTTTATATTTCTTTAGTTCTAAGGGTTGAAAAAGATAAAGAGTAAGTTAAACTGAGATCAAAATTAATCTACATTGATGGAAATGAACATAAGACAGTTAAAAGATAGATGCCATTTAATATAAAATTTGAATGACATAAATAGCTAGATAATAATGTAAAAAGTATCATTTAATATAAAAGTTGAATGACATAAATAACTAGATAATAATGTAAAAAGTGCGTTACGTGACATACCATTTATGAAGATATATATAGAATTGCATTGGCTTTAAATTGAATTTATACATCTAAAATGTATTCTTGAAAATTGATTTTTTAAACTGGGATGTTATGAATTAGTTGATTTTTTTTACTTATTTCACCGATCTCCGAAAGTTATAAAACGAAGTTTTGATTATAACTTTATGTTGAATAAGAACCGCAATTAATTTTTTCGATAATATTCCGCATTTCCGTAAGCATATCAAGATTATAGAATAAAGAATATTACAACGTTTTGCATTAATAAAACGAAAGTTTGAAAGTATGCATTTGAAGTTGCCGACTTCAATGTTGCAAATTTGAGGCTAAATGTTTCCTTCAAAGTCAAATTTCAGCGCAACCGTTTCAATTAGTTTCTTCTTCTTAATTACAATAAATTGAGACGCAAGCGAAATGTAATTTAAAGAGAAAGCAAGGATAAATAATTCTTAAAATTCCCACCTACGCTTAAGTATTGCATCATGTCTTTCGAAGATACTTTGATTGAAGAGGATGGCTTTGGATTTGTGCCAAGGTCACCTGGTACTACATTGGAAAAATCACGCGAGATCGTCAGAAGGTATTGCAAGATTGCCGTTAATTATGCATAAAGGCTACAATTTCAATCGTTTTATTTGGGACATCTGATAACTATCATTGAGGCGAAAGTTAGACATATTTTGCAGAAGCTATGTGAGATAGCGAGAATTCTTCGCTTCATTAAATTTAAATTTAACAAATATGAGCAAAAATAAATTATATATTAGAAAACTATCTCTATTTAATTAATGTGTTATACTTCTATGAACATTTTATATGGATAGGTACACCCTGACGAATAAACACAAAGCTATCGTTCGTCTGATATCCTGGGGTGCTAGTATTCAATCAATCAAAGTTCCCAATCGAGATGATAAACTGGCCGATGTTGTTTTAGGATTCGATAATATGGATGGTAAGGTTTTTTGCTTCGACGAACATAGTCTTTTAAAAGCAAGTTAAGTTTAACTAAATCTAATGCATTATTATACATCATTCTTTCTTCTCTCTCTTTCTCCCTCTTTGATATAATTATATTTGAAATTATATAATATTAAGATATATAGTACGTAGTTTATATTTTAAGTAATTATTCATTATCGCTGCTAACGTAATTAGGATATTTGAAGAACAGATATATGGGAAGCATCATTGGCCGCGTTGCCAATTGCATTTCCGGTAGTTCGATGCATCTCGACAATGTAATTTATCCTTTGTCGATTAACGACGGGACTGGAAAGGATCGTTTCAATGGCGGTACAGTCGCGTTCGACAATGCTAATTGGCAGTCGCAGATTGTGAACAATCGAGTGGTACGATGTAACTTATTCCCTGAAAGTAAATCGCGGAATTGTTAAAATTATTGCTTGTTTTATATTGTATTCTTCGACGAGGTGATGTCGCATTTGAGCCGAAGCTACAGCCAAGGATATCCTGGTGATGTATTAGTGCAAATTAAATACGCTTGGACGGACGATAACCAACTTCACATTAACATCCGTGCCACTAGCACAAGCTTTACTCCCGTCAATATTACCAATTACTGTTTATTCAATCTCGCCGGACACGTAAGATATATAACATATAAATGAATCGGTCACTTGAAAAACAATAAATCAATTTTTGTCGAAATTGAGATATTTGAAAGAAATTGTGTATTTATCTTCCCTAATTCTGAATCCTCTGATATCTCAATGAGACAACTTTTGACAACAATTAATTTGTGTTTTTTAAATGATCGATTCAAATACAAAACATTTATTTATTCAGGAATTTTTCACAACATTTATCTCATATAAGATGTAGAAAAAATTCTAACATATAAATAATGTATTTGAATTACCTTTTAGCTTAAACATACGTACATTCTTTTAATTAAAGAAAATAAATTTTAAATGTTATTTTTAATTCATATAATAATTTCTTAGGATTTAAAATTATCTTATGAATCTCAACATATATAATTTAAAATTGAAAGCCAATCATACAAAGCTTAGAAAAGGGGAGAGGAATTAGAATTAGAGATCTGAGTGACACTAAGATTATTTGATAGGGTACAGGTTCGAAAGAGTTGAAGAAACACGTCCTCACCGTCAATGCCGACAGTTGCATCTTTATGGACATCAAAAATAACTTGCCGACCAATATTACATGTCCGGTGGATGGTACGACATGTGAGCTACGTTTACCAGTTCAGTTGAATCAACGTCGATTATCCAATATACCAGGTGGTGGTTATAACCACTATCTGTGCATCAATAGTCCTAGCTGGTGGTGTTACCGTTTCCACGCTCGGTAATCTTCCGTCTTTATCCTACTTTTAATTTCAGTATTTTATGATACACTTTATAATATTTTTATTTAATAAATTTGTTTTTTTTAACAAATTATACAAAAAGAATTTTGCATCCTACTTCTGGACGATTTTTGGAAGTTTATTCGAACCATCCTGGATTGCAAGTCTATACAGGAAATGAGTTGCCAGATCAACGCGTTTATCCTCCTGATTTAGAAGATTATAAATGGAGAGGTTGCAAGAATGCGCAAATTAATTCTTTGAAATCGGTAAATTGTGTGAGATTACTGAGACTTTATTTTAAAACATAGTAATATACAATTTTAAATTTTGGTGACATTAAGATGAGTTAAAGTGAGTGGAAAAAATGGAATATGTGGGGATTGTGTGTGTACGTAAAATGTACATACAATACTATTCTAAGATTAAGTTGTTCGATGGTTAATGTATTAATTGATTGTCAATTTCGTTGCATTTATTTTAATAAAGAGAAACTTTTTTTAGAGTTTCGAATTTCTATTGTAATTTAAAAATTTGATATTTTTTTAAAAGACTTGAATATATATCTCAAAAGTTATTGAAAATATTGCATTTTAAATAGATGAAGGAAATCGCGAAGAGAAACGCAACGGAAGTTTATGGCAAAGAAGGCATCCCTTATCGACGTCACGGCGGATTTGTCTTATCACCACAGAATTATCCTACTGCTGTTAATATTGAACACTTTCCGTCTTGTATATTATATCCCGGGAAGATTTATATGCATGATATGACATACAAGTTTGGAGTGTTTTCTAAAGATTAAAACATTTTTCTATTAAATTATTTCTTTCAATATTTAATTTTAACTTTGCGATAAGTATGCAAAAGAAATGAGTTTTTTAAAAATAAATTTTGACACTTTAAATAAATATTTGAATACAAAATAGAAAATAGAAGTATGTAAAAGTTTCTACCGTTTTTGTTTTTAGATGGGGTTATGAATTATTTAAATGTAAATTTTCTCAAGTATGTTAGAGTTGGACTTAAATAATTTTTGATTGAGCTCTATATTTCAGGGACTATAACCACGAAGAAATTCATACTTGATTATTATTTTTTATAGATTAAATTATTACAGCATTAATAATATTTATCTATGTATAAACCATTGAACTAAATTTATTTTTGTATTAATAAATTATACACATATTAAATTGATTTATTCTATGATGTATTTTTTGTCATAATGCCAAACTCTTCCTCTATTTAAGTAAATGTCTCAATTTTTTAATTTCATTATGTTAATTACTTGTATATTTGGTCAATCTGCATCAAAACATATGATAAGTATTTCATATAATATGCTATCGAAGAAAAAATGATAGTAAATACTTTTCTCACCATGTAAGAGGAATAGTTACAGATTTATACCTACAGATTTAGATCTATTAAATATAAAATTATAATTAGAATTAAGTAAATACTAATATATTAGAATCATATATAATCATTCTGTCATATGACAATATTTAATATTTTTAATATTTTCATTGAGTAATGTATTGCGTAACAAGACTGATAAATCTTAGAAAGTTAAGAAGTCAATGATATGACAATTTTCTGTAAACGAGCGAAATATATATTTGTCACGTGATAATTTATTAAACAAAATTACTAATCGAATAAAATTATTAAAAATAAAATTATTGAAAATAAAATTATTAAAAAAATTTATTAATAATAAGGTTTACTTTAAAAATGGTTTTTTTTAGTGTTACTTCATGATTTTAATTTATTAATAATATCTATAATCATAATTTGCATAGAACAGTTAAAATTTATAATCGATATCTTTTAATGTGCAATACATAAAAACATGCTTTTATTTTAATCAGTATAGAAGAAATGCGAATTACATAAAAATATACATATGTAAAGAGGTTCTTATATTTACGGACTAATTTACTATGATATCCTGAATAACGAAAGTAATAATTACATTATTACAGATTTTGAAGTATTAAAAAATGATGGAAAGGAGGATATTTTGTTACATCGCATTCTTCACGCGGTAAACGCTGACAAGTAGGTACAGGAGGCACTTCGCAAATGCATTTAACACATACAGAACTATAATATGTAGCTTGATTTAACTCGTCACCGCGGTGCATAATCATGTTACCAAAATAACAAACGTCCTCGTCTGAAAAAGAATAAGTCTTGATTAAACACATACATTTATATGATAAAATTAATTTTAAAATATATCTTCTTTGAGAGTATTGTAAGTCTAGTTGTAGATAATAATTTCGAAACAAAATGTCAAAAAAAGAATTTAAGATATAAATAAATGAAATTGATTTTTATGAATAAATATCAGGCAAATAGTAATGTATTAATTAATAACAAAATTTCTTATGGAGATAGCAATAACCAAATTAATTATGATTTATAGGATTAATAGAAATTGGTTTGCTCAACATTTTTTGCAATTAGCTCTCATTTCATACTATTCAGTGCACAACCATTATTAGCATCACTTAAATATTTAAATGCATATTGAACAATCATTTAGGTGCCAATTCAATACGGGAATTAACATATATAAAATATAATAATTTATATTTTTTCATTGATTAATCAATAATTAGTTAAAATTAATAAATAATTATGTCAAATTCTCTGAATATTAAATGTTACAGCATACATTATCTCTCTATGTTATTAAACATTAAACGTACCATTGGAATGCTTGTCTGCAGACTTCGAGTTATCCTCGTTGTGAATAACAGTGTCGTTATCGTTTTCTGAAATATACATATCCAATAATCGTTATTATTTAGATAACATTGACATAATATGTGCATAGCACGCAAAATCATAAATTTTTCGTGAACTTACGACATCTAAATTCCAAACTGCAACTAGTTTGTGGCGATTGATTCGAATCATAAACTGGACTGCAATTATTAAGAATAACGCCTACATTGTCAAAATCGGGACTGCAGTATGGATGCTTAGGTTTTGCACAGAAAGGTTCGACGTTTTTCCCTAAAAAAGTAAATTTTTATTTAGGACGTAAAATTAAATATATATATTTAAATTAAAAATTTACATTATAAAATTATTTCTGTATGCATTATTAAAATATAAGTAAACGTAAATTTAATCTTAATTATTATTATACATCTTAATTATTAACATGACGAATATGTAGACATTGATATATAAAATGTCTAATTATTTAATTTTTATCGAAGTAATTTTAATGGTTGCTCTTAGAATTATAGATATCATGGTATCTCACCACCCCACACGTATTTCACGATCCCCGTCTTTCTTCTACTGAAATTACTCATTACATATTATATGTGATCATATGCTTATAATAGTATAAATATATTTTATATTGTTACTTTTTGTGCCAAAATATTTTTAGAACTAAAAATTTAAAAATGGCGTAAAAGTGACTGTGATTATCTTTACCTTCATATCCCGGTTGGCATCTACAGCTTAAATCCGGTTCATTTTCAACTTCAAAATAATTTCCATCTCTATATTTCTTTCCATCTACATTACAGATAGCTCTATCTTCGGGTCTTTCAGCTAAAAAATAATAATAATGTTTTAAACACATATTCAAAGTAGCAATGTTGTTGACGTTGCTCGTAGTTATAACATGTGTTGCTATCAAAATTACTTGAACAAATAACATCTGAGTCCGAATTGGTAAATTGATGTTTTTTCGATATAATAATTTTGGATAGCAACTTGTTAGCAATTTGCTAACATTTATATTGTAGTTTGAAGTCGTCTGATTAAAAATTCGTGCCATACGTTGCAATAATATAATTTATAGATTAATAATTACATGAGATATTTTTCAGCCATATCTCTCTCTTATCGTTAAATTGTTGGCAAAACATACATTCACACGCACACGCACATACACATGTCCTTACACATAATTGTCTATAAGTGTTACTTCAATGTCGATCTGTATATTTAAAATCGTTGAAGACATACATATGACAAGTTGCCAATTCATAAGCACATATTTGTTTGATTTTGCTTATACACGCTTGGTTATCTGCATATATTTTAGGATAGGAATATGCTCAGATAGGTGGATTGCTATTGTAAAACTTAATTATACTAAAGCAATTTTATTACGGCTTTTTAGCTAATAACGTTCAATATGAATATATGATTATAGTTGAAAAACGTCCCAATCAGAAATGATAATGAAATCGACATCAATTCATTAATTCATGTTGAAATCATCGTCGATTCCATTATCATTTCTGGCTAAGGTATATCGAAAATTTAAAAATTTTTTAAATTTATATCAATTTTAATCGATAAAGAACGCCATTAGTATATTACGTGTAAAAACCGGAATTAGCTATTTATTGCAAATAAATGTAGAAAATTTGTAACTCTTAATTAAGGAGGAAATTTCGAGCTAGCTTTTGGATGAGGATATAGATACATCGAAAAGCAATGTACTGAAAAAGGTATGGAAAGAGAAAATTATACAATGTATATAATTTAATATATGACAGAATCGGCATCACACTGTACAGTCCTACTGTCCTAATGCAGCCTTAATCTCGTGAGGCAGAAATCTACAGTCTTAGGTTTCCTTCATAAATATATGTAAGGTAGTTTTGCCAAAATTACTTTTAGTGATTTGTTATTCCCTTCCACATAGGAAGCGCGCGATGCTAGAGATGATGATGAATTAAAAATTTAATATGGTCTGGGTGGTTTGAAATCTGAATCTTGATACATGAGAACAGACGCATATAACACGATTATTACAAATCTTGGCATATAAGCTGAAGTAAATAAATTCTATTTTATATATATTTTTTAAAATTATATTATGTATGCTTACGACAAACTTCCTCTCCGGGACAGCAATCTAATGGGGATTCCTTCCTGTAGCAGCCTGGTTTTGTATCTTCGACACAATCAACTGTTGCGCAATTAAACGAGGCGCTAATTAAAAGAAATGATACAGTTTTAATAAATAGAACTTAATTATTAAAACACTGAAATGAAACAACAATTGAAAAATGTTAATGTTGAGAACTTTGCTTACATTCCGTTATTTCTGGTGCAGATACAAGCCATGTCACAAGGATTTGCATCCTCATCTCTAAGTTCCTCTCCGATCTCGTACTCCTTACCGTTCACATAACATTTGGTTGTAGACCTCTCTTTCAGATGATTACAGTTGTATTTTGTTGCGCAGCAATCATCCTCTTTTTCGTACACCGGGATACAATTGAGGTCCTTATAGTAAGCCAATGGACCCGGACATTTTGTTTTATCGCAATTCTCTTCACAAAAACAAAAGACCATGAGAATTTAATACAATATATATTATCGCTCGCAGTAAAAGTAAATGTTTAGCTAGATGAAAGAATCGTTCTGAGTGCTTAGAGTTTTGTTATACATAACGAAGTTTTGAGTGAGACGTAGAATAGACTCATGAGATCAAAATGTCAAGGTTCGAATAATTATCGAATTAACTAAAAAATATTTCTAAAGAGATGCATCGTAAAATTTCAAATTTTATTAGAATGTAAATAAATTTTTATTTAACAGTCAGTAAAATTATTATCAAACATGTTTGCAATAAAACATTTATTGTTTTGTAATCATTTTCATACGTTATAGTAAACGTAAAATTTATAATTATGCTCTCTCTCCTCTCTCTCTCTCTCTCTCTCTCTCCGTAAAGAATTAGGGGGTAACTTGATCAGAGATAAAATTTTACAAAATTTTAATAGCTTTAACACTTGAATTTTTTTTCACAATTTAGCCACAAATTTATTATTAACTCATGCTGCATCTCGAGGTCGTTGGAATATTAGAAAACAACTTAATTGCTTTGATAAGATTACGCAGATGAAATTAATTTTTGAATAACTATTTTATAATAACTTGTTGCATGTTTTTCGCGAGTGTCGTCTTCTTCATCGTGTTTGCGACTCACCTTGACCAACCGCGACCGTGATGAACGCCAAACAAGCGCATATCTGAATAAGAGAACGAGAGTTACGACGTGTCATGTTCGAGCAATATGAAAATCTAAGCGACTTGTTACCGCGCTGCGTCTTTTATACTTGATCAGTAGCCAGTCTGCGGTCTGGAAGGGACTGAATGTGGTCGCGAGAAAGACGGTGGATACTCTAAATACGAATGACGCAGAAGCAGGGACACGGTATAAGTAGAGGGGAAATACGTACGTGCGTGTATTCGAGAATAGTTGAACGCACGTGAGCAAGAGAGTCTAGGAGAGATGTCTAGAATATCTAGGAAGAGGGACAGGAGGTGAATATGCGCGATAGAGAACAATGAAAATGAGTATGTAAGAGAATCGTAAACTTGCGTGGAGAGAAGAAAAAAATCTGGTGAGCAATATGAGAACGAAGGAAGTATGTATGAATAATGGGACAAGTGAAGAGGAAACGTCTAAACTGGAGAGAATAATTGCTTAGTCATTGCGCGTGGCGTATTCATTTAAATTACGTAGCTATTGTGTTGAAACAAATTATCTTTCTCGTCTTGAATTACTGCCTTGAATTTCTTGGAATGTCCGATATTCTGTTAAGTTTCTGAAGTCATCAGTTTTTTGTCGGTAGTAAAATTTAATGTTATGTATTTACAATTCAAAAATACAGAAAATATAACGAATTTGTAATGACGTTATTTTTTCATTACATAATTTGATAATGGATCTTTAATTAATTAAATGGATATTTAATTAAGTGAATTAATTAATTAATGATTTCTATCCTTACAAATATTAACTTTTATTACAATTTAAATTTATTCTTAAAAATATTCAAGTAAATTTTTAATACAATTTTTCAAACATAATTACAATATTCTAGTTTATTCATGATGGTATTCTTGACGATGAGACTGAAGCTGATTTGTGGCATCGCAAACTTCTTGTGTTGACAAATCAGCACAGGCGGTACCTTGCTTGAAAA
>QKQZ01049738.1:0-24072 GCA_003595255.1 Solenopsis fugax
TATTATTCTATAATAATAATAATAATAAAAGAATTTTTTTCAAGATCAAAATCGATTAATGGCTAAGTACAAACCTAAATTTAAACGACACATACATATGTTCGAATCACTTTTCGTCCGCTACATTTTTCTAGAGGGCGCAATACTCATGATAAATTTTTGATCCCTCATCGATATTCACAGTCAATTTTTATTTCCAGATCGTCTTAAGTAATGTCTTATGCCTGGTTTATGCTTCGGTCTTAATCTTAATCTTAAGAGTTGGCAACGTAGAATGCCATAAGGACGTTTATGCTTCGAAGCATAAACGTCCTTATGGCATTCTACGTTGCCAACTCTTAAGATTAAGATTAAGACCGAAGCATAAACCAGGCATNCTAACCGACAAGTTAGTCCATTGGAATTGACTAATCGCATTGCCTGTTGTGTAAAATGACAAATGCGATTGGTTAATTCCAATGGACCTCTTTAATGAAGCCATGTCAAGCCGTATGCAGACTTCGATCTTTGGTTTCGGCTAGGGTCCCTAAGGGACACTAGTTTCGGCCTGCAGCTGTCGCTCTCTTACAGCGTCCTATCGATGCCAATTGTAAAAATGGCGATGTCGTGGGTGAAAGATTTAAATGTAACCCCGCGAAATGTAAGTTTAAAAAACGGAGTGACCTTTTCGCGAGTTGTAATGTTGTTGTTTCCTTTGCATTTCCGTTTAGTCTCGTTTATGACGATGCAAAATGGGTTTTGCAAGTGCGACGAACAAAGAAAGACGAATGTAATGAGATTTTGACGATTATGCATGTAATCAAATACGTCTGCTCGAATGATAATTATGATAACGTCGCGAGCAAAATAATCTCGTTTCGTTCCGAAAGAGAAACGGCGAGGCGTTGCTTCTCGAACTTGCCTGAGCCGAATTTGAAAAGGGCGAGAGGCCGCACGTTGGTAGCAGTGCAGTACAAATGTTTGCCATTTGTTGCCATTGTTGAGACGCAATAGTGCATGCGAGTGATCCGAAAGGAGCATTGACAGCGTTGTTTATTTTGGATCGTAACATTGCTGATGTTTCGATGAGAAGATTGTCTGCATATCGCGACGTGTATTCGATGCAACCATGGAAGCCCTACTACCGTCTGAGATTGCTCGACTGGTGCTCGGTAAGATCAGCAGGATTGAGGCCAGAACATCGCTCGCGCGTAACCTTTCCCGCGGGAACGCCATACTCGTTCCTTGAGAAGTTTTGCAGCTGTGCTTCGTAGCTTTTTTACCTGTAACGTCTCACGATTAGTTTGCTACGTTTGCTCTCTAGGAATATATCCCCTATAAAAAGGATGTCATCAAATTCTTTCACACAATTGCATTGGCTCTTGTCTCTCTGATTCTCATGTGCAAATAAATGTACAATATTTTTTTTGCATTTGAGAGTAAGGCAGGGTCTACAATATGTGGAGTAAGCTTGGCGTAAGAAGTAAAAGGTATAAAACTATGTATTTCCAGTATAAGGAGCTGTAATAAGGATGTCAGTGAATAAATTCGTTTTATTTCTTATTCGAACCCTACCCTTCACGCTTACTTTATATATTGTAGATGGTCCCTAACATTGCTATCTTAAATTATGTAATTGTATGAATCAAGTTTTTTTGATGGAGAAAGAGAGACTTTAACAAATGTTTCTTTGGATTCTCTTGCTTTGACTGCATTTTTGATATGTCTGGGTTTTGAAGAGAGAAAGAATTAAGAAAATATAGAAAGCATAACAAAGGAATGATCTTTTTGTCACCTACTGTTCAGGAATGTTTTATATACTTTTGTTTTTTTTTTTGTATTGCTCTTATTTAATGGCATTGATCAAGTTATACAGTTGGTTTATGTTGTTATTCTATTACAATCTTTATACTTCTAGGTTATCTGGAGGATCAGAAGTGTACTGAGGCAGCCAAGCTGTTTTTAGAGACATCTCCGCATCTGCAAGAATGTCGTAGTGTACTTTCTTGTGGGAGAAGATTCAGCACCAGAGTCAATGGTGTAACATTGATGGATATCATTGAAAAGTTTTCATCCATCAGTGCTATAAGTAAATAATATATTATATATACATTTAGTTCAAACTTATTTAAGCAATAATAATTTAGATTTAGACTGCATATAAATTCTATAAATATTGAACTTATATTTAAATATGTATGCTATTTTTCTTATAGTTCAAGAACGGTTAAGCAAAGCCAGTGACTGCGAGCAGTTGAAACATTGTGGAGATTTGATAGAGCAACTCAAGTTTCTCGTAGAAGAACCACGTGGTCAGCGTTTTGTTGTAAACATAAATGTACCTTCGCAGGTAACTTATCATTATCAATATCATCATTATCATTATTTTGATCAATTGGTTTTCACATTCTAAATATATCAGAAATTTTTCACACTTAGCATAATTAAGATTTAACCTGAGATAAGGAAAAGCTTTCTAAAAATATAAGGCAATTCTTGCATTTTATGTTTGGTTCTGCATATATATATATATATATATGTACAGAGCCAAACATAGGTTAACATTTAAATTATGTAACATAATGTTTTACAGAGTAATGCACAAACATCAAATGGCTCACCTATTGCTGCAACCAACATGCGTAAACGGCACCATAGTAACAGTGAACGGATTAGACGCAGTATTAGATCCCAGTTGAATTCAGTACAACAATCTGATATCATGAGTCCACGTATGTTCATTTCTTTACTTATTTGTAATGTTATAACATCGAAAAATATTATAAGATTTTAAAAGTCTTTATTTTGATATTTTTATGACAAAAATTTTTATTTTGATGGTATTTTATATGTAACAGCAAGTTACCATAATGTTTGTGACACAACTCCGTTAGAGAGTCTGCCTGGGAATGTTGATTTGTTGAAGCAGGTAGAATGCACTACTCATACAGTTGAGAAGAGAAATGACAATTTTATGCAGGAACCTCACAGACAATGTGACTTTGAGAAAAATAATAGTACAAATAATATTATCGCACATAATAGAAGTATTCGGATAAGTTCAGGTAATTGTAAATCCAGCAAACTAATTATTGATACTTTCCATTTAGTGATACAAGTTGACACAAATGGAAAGCATTCTGTATAAATTCATAGATAAATTTAATAACAGCTTTTTTCCTCTTTATACAGACGATGTCTCAAGCGTAAGAAGTTGTGAAATAGACATTGATGATAAAAGAAAGGAAGAAAATAACGCAATTAGTACAATACCTAAACGGTATACTGCAGCCACAAGTACAGAGGAGTTATTGAGTTTCTCTAGTACAGAAGTCCAAACTGTTCCTTACGAGGTACCTGAGTCAGAGTCCGAATCTAATGACGAGCCCATTGAAAATCTCAGTGTAAGCATCCAAATGATATTAATTTTCTGTTTATGAATTGTTTATACACTTGCATTGTTTATTTATATGAGAAAGTATCATGATTTACAAAAATTTACTCTCCAAACCGTTTATGAATGTACTTTGAGCGTTGCCATTAAATATCTACTTGTACATACATTTCCAGATATTAACGAAAGAAATCTTGAATCGTACAGAATTACAAGAATGTATTGCAGAAAATATCAACAAAGCAATCATTCCTACAGACCTATCCATGAAGGACGAGAACTTGAACGAATCGATAATTGGTGAAGGAAACACTTCGATTATGGCTGAGATAAATAACGCTATTAAATCAATCGTTAAAGCAACAGAGTCCGATCCTGTGTTTGAAAAGTTTCTCGATGAGATTATTGGACCACATACAGAAACGGATACAAGTCCTGAAGATGATGGTGAAGGAAAGCAAAGCCCAAAGTCTGTTAATGAGTGTGTATATGTTTTGTTCTTTGGATATTTTATTATAAATAGAATATTATGTGTATTTAAATATAATATAAATTAAATATAATACAATATTTTTATTGTAATATTTTTAGAGTGCAAAAGAAACAAATGGACACAGGCATGGACAATATTAGCTCACCAGAGCCAGTGATAATAGATAGTAAAGTATCTGTAGAGGACGGTATAGCGGATGTACCTCTGAAACATAGACTTCGTAGTTCTTCGAGACAACAATATAACAGAGTTGAAGATGAAGTTGACAAAGCGAAAGATCAAGAGAAAGATCAAAGCGCTTTAGAAGATCAAAATGCAGCAGCAGTGATGAGTATTATAAATGCCAATATTATTAACAGTACATCTGATGATAATAAAAAGACTCTTGATGCAAAAGAAATAACCGTAAATGACGATAATGGACAAAAAATGCAAACAATGGCATCTACAATAAATAAAAATAATACTATAAAGCCCTTAGTAGAGACAGATGTACAGAAAACTAGTAATGTTGCACCACCTATAAATAATAATGTACAATCTAAAGTTAAGAAGTCCACAGTAAAGCGACCAAGACCTACGAAACTTAAACGCGATCAAACAACCAGTAATAACCAATCCAGTTCTGTCCAATCCAATGCAATACAGTCCGTAACGGAACACGAACTCATGACTATGCCAACGTTGATTGTGTGTTCGCAAGATGAGGTGAATAATCTTTTGATAAATCGTTCGTCTACTATTACATCAACTTCCACTTCGCGTTTTATTCCGATCGCTCCGAAAGATTCAAGTAGACTCAAAGAAACCGTGGAAACTTTATATTTAAGGACGGTAAATGTAGCGCAGTCGATACCCAAAACACTGCCGTCCGTGATAGAAGAACCGAACAATTCAGCAAACCAAGTGGAATTATTGCAATCGACAAGGAAAAATGATAACATGAACAAACGTTTGCAAACCGTACAAAAAACTGACGCAACAGTACCCATTATCAATATTGATCAACAGATATTAAATCTACATCCGGTAGAATCGGTACAAACTAGTAAGATCGTTGGGAATGAATCGATAACGCTTTACGGCAATGAGACCAGTGCTAAAACGTCATTGGATAGTACCAACTTACCTATGATTAATCTGGAGGAGAATATCAGCCTATCGGACAGCGGATTTTCTCCATATTTAAAGTTCAGTTGTAGCAAGACCAATCAAAGTCATAATCTCTCGGACATTGATTTAGCATCCGTGATGGAAAATATAGGGAACAATGCTGCAGCAAATAACACGAGAAACGTACAATCACCCAAGAACGCCGATGTTATTACTAAACGTACACCGAAATCTCTATTAAAAAGTAGATCCAAGAATCATAGATTAAGTTTGTCTACCCCTCGCAAACGAAGCAGTCATATAAGAGCGCTTGACTTTAGCACTCCTACAAGAACAAATTCTACCAGAAAAACAAGCGGGGACGGGAATGCTCAGTTTTCGTCCAATGTCTCATCGACGAAACGTTTGAAATCCGTTTGTAGAACTTCATTATTTAGATCACCGTCGCTTTCCAATACCTCCGCTCAGAAGCAAAAGACTCCGATGAAAGTTAATCAATCTTATAGAATTCCGATAGCTACTAGAAGCCCCGCACCTAAGCTCATGGGTGGTTGGGATAAGTACAATGGTGTTGGTGTTATTATAGGTGAGGTATCTCCACATGGAAGTACTAGTGCATCTTGTTCCTCCTCTGAGGATAAGATCGTTCAACACAAGCCCGTAGCTAAATCTAAATCTTTAGCAGGAAGTTGGGACGCTGACTTACGCAAGAGTATAGAATCATACAAGAAAGACGAGCCGGAGACTAAGAAATCTGTAAAGAGAAGAAGAAATTCCATCAAAGATAAGAATGAGGTGAAGAAAGCTAAATGCAGTTCACGATCAGTAAAGAGCAACGACGAGAAAAAAAGTTATGGTAAATCGAAAGTGAACAAAAAGTTGAAGCATAATGTGGAAGATACTAACGAATCGGAAGAGGATTCTCAAGATAACGTAAAAATAATAGAGTCGCAAAATATCGAGAAGGAAAATATAACAAAAGCCATTGTTGATACTGTGGATTCCATTGCGAGCAAATCTGACAAAGTTTCGATCAATATTTGTGAGACACCGGCAATGATGAATAGTACAAACGGTGATGCGGTAACAGTGACTACAGAGAAGAAGCCTATAAAAAAATACGCGCAGCTAAAAACGATATCGACTAATTTACGGAAATCCGATAATGAGAAAGAGAAAAACATGGAAGTCGCGCAAATCAATTCGCAAGTGTCCGAAATCTCGAGGATCTTATCCGTTGACAGTACGCAACATATTTTGCGATTGCCCGATATGATAAGCTTGGAGACACCCAGAAAGTGCGACAGCATATCTGGTCCACCACCGACGCCGAGAGTATTGAGCCCTAGTAGCAATCTGATTACACCGTTCATCAAGATCAACGAAGATTCCTCGAAAATACGTAGTTTTATCGCCACTCCGGAATTCCCGATAACACCAGGTATAGCTTTAACTCCAAAGGAAGAGACAACTAGAGATATCATGAAAAGAGGCGAGTACAATTCTTCATACTACAAACCTACCTCTGAGCAGGTTCAGGATTCTGATCTGAAGGTATCTAAGATTAAAGACAGCAGTATGCAAGAGTCACCTATTCTATCTTCGTCGCACATAAAATTACATTCAACGCACAACAGTCTTACTTCGGGTAACACTTATCAGACATGTACTTCTTCCAAACTAGAGATAACGGAGTTTGAAGTGATAAAGGAGAATTTACCGAGAGAAGAGGCTATCAAGGAATTTAAAATTGCATCTACTTCCAAAGATTCGGGAAGCGCAGCGGATCTCAACGCTTCCATTGTAATAGATCGCCACGTGGATCTAATACAGATAAACGAAATTAAAAGCGAACATAGGGAAACAATAATCAATGCCAATGATATCAATGATTTTCACAATGATTCTATGGAGAGTAGCTCCTCATCCTCCAATACGTCATCGTCGTCGTCATCATCGTCGTCTTCGTCATCGTCTTCTTGTAGCAGTTCGAATACATCGACAAATACGTGTTCGCCAAACGAAAAGTGTGACAAAGCTCCAAGTAAAACGAGCACAGACATCAGTAATGATTTCGCTGAAAAAAACGCACCGAAAAATACAAGCGATGTATTACCGAATATACCAAATGATACATGTAAACAATTAGATAATGTGATTAAAACGGAGTCTTCGCCGAAGAAGGTATTTGCAATCGCGAAAACTGATGAACAGCTGAAGAATACGTTGAAGGAAACTCCGGCAAAAGATGAAACTCTATTAAATGAAGCTGATATTTCGGAAACGCCTAGTAGCTCAAAATGCGGAGTAGAAACAGTTAACTTAACTACAAAGATATCAGCGATTATGACGGAAGACGAAAAATTATCAAAATCAAACAAGCCATCAAAGAGTAGCAGTAAAACACAAATTAACATACCGAAAGCACAGCCAAAGATAATAGATGTACAATGTATTCCGCCAGGATCATCAAAATACATGTCTCTGAGAAAAATTAAAGCCAATCCGAATGAAAATCAATCCGAGCGCGACGAAAACACGTTTATGCATAACAAGGTAATGCATAAGCAGGTATTAGAGGAAAAACGACAACGCATCATGGCTAAAATCAAAGATAATTCAAAACTGAATAGTGGGACTAAGCGTAAAGGCATTTTAACTGCCGACACTTTGAAGAAGTTTGGCAGAGGAAAACGAATTATACGGCCACCGGCAAAATATTCCAGAGATGTTTATAAAAAAACAGAGCCGCAAGATAATCGACGAGAAACCGTAAGAAAAAGTACGCGAAGAAACTGTGAAACGAAAAATCAGGATCTCGTGAACAAATGTAATAACGAAGAAGAAATAACGGACCGAGTTGCGGCATCGAAAAGTATAAATCCTGGCTTAACGAATTATGAAAATAATGGTAATAATGAACCGCTCGAAGATCACACGACAGAACAGTTACACGAAAATAACATTTGTGACGTAGAAAATAATACAGTTGAAAATTTTAAGAAAAGCGAGACCGTGCAATCACATAATTTCTTATTGGAAAGTCAAGATTATTTAAAAGAGATATCAGATGCTCAGGAGATTATGGAAAAAAACTGCAATATTAACAGCAATGTCGACAAAGGAGGAACAACGAAGCTACTTGAAAATGCGCAAGGAAAGATTTTGATAAAAGAACCGAATTCAGAAAAATGTATCGTTGCCCAAGAAACATTAGCTCCGGATAAGTTAAAGCACGATCAAACGGAAGATAAAATAAACAAACCGAGACAGTTTTCAGATCATGCTGATAAATCTGACAAAATATTAAGATATAAGGTAGATCAAGTAAAACGCGACTTATTTAGTGACGAGGAGAATGATTACAGAACATCTTCGACTGTAAGTGCAACGGATAACAAAGTTAAGAAAATCACCGATTCTGAAATTCAAAATTCTGATCAAGCTCCGGGCAAAAAAGAGAATGCCAATGTCGAAAATCCCAAGCAGGAATTATCAACCGTTCTCCAGTGTTTGCAGTTGGTGCCCGCGTCCAAAAAGGAGCATTTGGATAATGGTAAAAATCAAACCGGGCAGCAACACAAGGAACAGAGTGAACCTGAATGCGAAGGTGATAATGAATCGCATCAGACAGCCGATGTTCACAACTATAAAGCAGAGTATCACTTCGTGTATGATGATAGTGTACCGATGAGAAAGAGAAGGAGGAGGTATAGCGGGCATGAGTTACAGATCGAAATTAATTATGCCGATTTTTCGGATCCGAACCCTGTTGAATGCATCAAGATAATGAAGGCCACAGAGTTCGAGGAAATATTTAATCTTCCGCCTAAAAAAGGAAGTAAAAAATCACGCACAAAAATTGAAAAAGTTTGCGAAACACCCAACTTCCAGATGGACAAGGACGCTCTTAACTTAAAAGACAATACCATAAAACCCCTAGCTACATCGTCTCCTGTAGATGAACCATCAAGAGCTAAAACGAAGAAAATTATTAAAACTGCTGCGACAAATAAAACTAATAACAATACGCAATCTGATGCAAAGAAAAAGCATCAGGAAAAAGGTAAAATTATAAAGATATTCTATTAGTTTTATGTCCAATTTCTTCACTTCTAGATAATTTTATTCATCAGATATCTCAGAGAATATGGCAATTTCTAATAAAATTCTAGTACATTTTGTGTCGAAAGTAGTATGAAGAATAGCTATTCTATTTATAAAAAAAATGAATTTCTAATTATTTGATATCTTTATCTAGAAGATAACTATTAGGAGGTGTGAAGAAATTGGGAATTAATTAAATAAATTTAATTATTTTTTAGTAGAAATTTTACACTTAATATTTTAATTGCAGATGTTACTACCAAAGGTCGAAAAAGAAAATTGTCAGAAGCAAATGAAACGAAACAGGTAATTAAATAATTCATAAGAATTAAATAAAATGTATACAAATATTTGTTTTCTCTAATAATTTTACAATGACTTTTCTTTCTTAAGGTTGAGAAGAAACGCGCAACGGATCCGCAAATGTTACTCAGTACCTTAAACGAAGTAGACCTAAATAAATTCCTGACTACAGTTCATGGACCTGAATAAATGCTCTCTCTAGTGTACAAAAATGTATAAAATGTATTTAAAAAAATGTAAATATCTTTTCTATTTTTATATGATATATAGTGTTAGAATATTAAAAATATTAGAATATTTTGTTACTGATAATCTCTCTCGATTCTTGATTATTTAATTAATATTTACATAACTCTAACTTCAAAGCCATTTTTTTCCACAATGGTTAGGGATTGTTATTAATAATTATTTATTATTTTAATTATTATTTAAATAATTGAAAATTATTAAATTAAAATTATTTTTTAATTAATCGATTTCATTATTTTATCGCTATTTTTTAACATTGATTTTATTGTGCGCTGCATTTATTGTTTTAATTTAAAAACATGTTTTTAATCATTTTTAAATTGCATGAACGTGTGATTTACAATATAAATGAGCGCATATATATATATTATCAGAACTGATAATTATCACAAGAAAATTTGTTATTCATATAGACTGTATCTCTAATTGACAACTGAATTTTATTTGTTATAACACCAAGAATAACTTACAAAGAAATGATTTCTGATAAACGGCTGAAATATATTAGGAGCCATTATATCTCTATGGTACAATGCATGTGATACTTTTTATGATACAAAAGCACAATTAAAACAAAATATGTATTAATACAGTATACGTTAGACTACAATTTATATTATTTTGATAAGTTTTTGAAACTTGGTAACATAAACCAAATGCGATAGTTTTCAATATTTTTTTTTTGATAAAAAAATAGCAAACAAAATATTTTATTTTCCATTATAATTCGGTGACAATTGTAATCTTATTAAATACAGATAACCTTTTCAAATAATGTATTTTTATGTAAGTTTTAGTTTCCTTTAATTTCAGAAAATCATTTTATAGTTTGGTAACTTAAAAAAAAAAGTATACAATAGTATACACATATTTTAAATATTAATGTTGAAAAATTCATGAATGTAAAACACATTTTTAAATGAAAATTTATTAGACTTCAAATTCTAACTTTTTGATTTTGCCACTTTATCCACTTCCTCCACAACATCCATAAACTTCCGCCATTGTTGTATAGTTAAGCATATCCCTAAAAAGAAATCGTAAAGAAATTGAAATATATCTATAAATCTCTTTATATTTAAATTTTCTGATTGATTATGAAATTATCATAAAATTTGTTGTCTTTGTGAAAATAGTATTACCCTTTTTGCCAGGTTTTAAATCACCATCCTTGTCGTAATACATCTCCCGGATATCAACATAATATTTTCCTTTGAAATTCCTCACATTTACTCGGCGATTGTTACCCAAATCCCAGACATCTTCTTCGTCTTCTGTTTTTGGTTTCTTTGCTGATTTCTTCGGTGTCTCTTTGTCTTCATCTTCATCTCTATCTCTCTTTTGTTTCTTTTTACTTGATTTTACTTCCTATATATAGAAAATAATATGCATATAACTATAGAAATTAATATAAATATTGGAAAATAATATATAATACCTCCTCACTGCTATCATCACTGTCAGATACATATTCCTTTGACTTCGGCATTTTCAGCTTTAATAATGTATCGGTACACGGTCTTTAAAAAAAATTCAGTATTATTATTCAGAGATTCTTAATCCTCTATACACAGGATAGAGTAATTGTATCCTGTGTATATTTTCTTTTAAATAATGTATCGGTACACGGTCTTTAAAAAAAATTCAGTATTATTATTCAGAGAGATTCTTAATCCTCTGTACACAGGATAGAGTAATTGTATCCTGTGTATATTTTATTTTAAAAGAGGATGGAATTACATGTACAATTTTTTTAAAATAACCAGATAAATATTTTCTAGATATGTTAAAGTACATATATGAAGAATTTGTTATAAAAATATGAGATAAAAAAATTAACTGAAAAGTGTTGACTTGATCGTGTATAGAGAAGATGCCGAAAAGCAAGTTTCAATTTGCGATACATATCGTATACTATAATACTCTGCATAAATAAATAAATTCGTCACCGTGAAAAATACTTTATACTATTCCAAAGAATGCTTTATACCATTTTGAAATATATTATCAATACTTCACGGATGTTATGTATACACATGCAGAAATATAACCTATATACAGTTATGTATATCGTACTTTTACTATGGCGAATCTATTTTTTGCAGACATCTACTAATTGTAAATAAGAATCGCGACCAAGTACTTTATTATCGCGTTTAACAAATTGTACAGTTAGAAAATCAAGCGTAATTATCATGGAAAGTAGCATACTTGCTTCTCAGGCGAATGGGTTTCACAAACGAGGTTCACCTGGGTTCACCACTTTCAACGATCTCTTCCAATCTCTTGAAACTTGCTCTTCACTACCAAAGTACCAACGGACAAATTTCGCAACTCGCATATGCGCAGTAGTGCAAACGTTAGCAGACGCTTTAAGGCTGGTTTATGCAGGCAATAACCGTAAGAAATTGGTCAATCATAGGCCTGTTCTTTTTAGCTGAACTGACTGCACTAGTTCAGAGTTTATCTTTCTTGTTCTTACGTGAAGAGAAGAAGATAAACTGTGAACTAGTGCAGTCAGTTCAGCTAAAAAGAACAGGCCTCATAGTCGAGAATTCTTCTATAAATCGATTATGATTGACCAATTTCTTATGGTTATTGCCTGCATAAACCAACTCTTAAAATCATTAGAGTTGAACTGAACTGAAGCAGATTATAAATATTTAAAATAAATGTAATAAAAATTTAATGTATTATAAATCAATACAGGTTTGTTCGCGTCGCATGCTCTAACATATTGCCGCAAATGCATTGGAACGCGTTGGAGTAGGAATGTTGAAGCATGCAATACGAACAAATCTTATAATTCTTACAAAAAAACTATAGATTTTTATATTTTCCGTTCTTAAAAATTCCACTAATTTTTTATCCTCCCAAAAAATCTTCCGTGAAAAAAGTAACAAAATCCAAATTGAGGGAAAATTTCCCAATCTGACAATTTTGCATTAGAGAATTGTGAAATGAAAAGATTTGAATTTGACCAATTCAATTTTAATCCGTTTTTTGATTAATTTAATTCTAATCTCCAATGCGTAATTTAATACGGGCATGAGCTACATATTAAATGTAATATTCAACTAGATTTCATCGACATCTTGATTGATTCGGATATTTTTCAATTTAATTTTAATTAAAATGGAACTTCTTGCTGATTATAGTTTTTATATCATTGACAGAACGTATAAATTTTGCAAAAATGTAGGCTTTTTATCGCAGCTATATTTTCTTCTTTGATTCGCGTACAAAAATTAATGAAAATACAATAAAAAAATAAAAAATTAAGCCTTAAACACGTAAAAATATGTTAATCCTCTTTATCCGCAATCTTTAAACGATCTGTAAATCCAATTTTTATTGTTTGCATTAATAATTTACTTGTGTCAAAATTATATTATTTGTAACTTCCACAAGAACCGCTGTACATTTCATTTCTTATATCTGACACAATTGATGTAGCCTGTATATCTTACAATTAACTTTGTGAATAATTTTGTCGATGGGTGTATTTTGGAATATTTTATGTAAAATAATCGCTTAACTCTATGATGCACTCCGCTATGAGGCGGTAAATTAATACAGTATCATTTTTACGTGTACACGCATTTATTCGCTTTCTTCCTTGGAACGCTCTCTATCCGAGCGTCTGGATTTCTTCTTACGTCGACTTGGGCTACGCGATCTCGACTTGTGTCTACGAGATCGCGACCTTGATCGATGCCGATGTCTAAAAAAATATTGAAATATAAATTAATTTTAGAAATTATACATACTATATGTAGCATCACATGCATATGAGCTGCGTTCGTTATAACGCTCACAGCACCTATAAGCATTATTATCCTTGTTTAATATTTGACAAACATCAAGGATGAAATGATGTTTAAAGCGCTGTGAGCGTTAAAGCGAAAGCAATCATAGAATTCTGGGAAAAGGAACAGGATTATTACCGATCTTTATGCCGATATTGAGACCTGGATCTATCACGCTCTCGATCTTCATCTCGTGTCATAGAATCCCTGTCTCTATCGCGATCTCTCATCATGGAATCCTTCTCCCTATCACGATCACGATCTCTATCCTTGTCCCTATCTCTGCTCATAGAATCCAATTCTCGATCCCGATCTCTATCCCTATCTCGTTCTCGATCTCTACCATCCCTCTGATCGCGCGATTGCATTAGAGGAGGAATGGATGTCGGTGGAACCATCGTAGGTATTGTTTTAGGTCCCATGTCTTTGTCATCTTCACCTTCGGTCATTGGGATTGCTAGATTTGTCGGCTGCCATGTCTTCAATAAAAAGAGGAAAAATTTGTTTTATTTTTTTCAGATTACTTTTCTAGCATAGAATTAGATAATGTTATATAGCAGTTTTTTTGAAGTTATATAATTAGATAATTTTATTAAAATTATGTCAATATACATTGTTCATCAACAGGTGGGAGAAAATTTAAGGAGTGATTTTAGATTTTACCTGTTCAAAACCCGGCTCGCGTTTCCATTTCTCCGTCGCCTCGTTAGAGCGAGACAAAGAGTAAACAAATAAAGGATAATGTTAAAGCTTCAATTAGTTCGAATTTAGCTGAGTGTCTATCCTTTTTTGTTTACTCTTTGTCTCATTCTATCGAGGCGACAGAGAGATAGAAGCGCTTTGGCTCGCGAGTTGGGTTTTGGATAGGTCTGTTCTAGATAATAAAATAAGATAAAAATCAAAAATAAGAAAATTGCGAATAAAGATTCGTTGTCTAATTATAAATGTTTAAATATATTCACGTAAAAAGTGCTTAAAGCACATGAATATTTAGACATTATAATTAAATAACAAGACCTCCAGCAAAATTTTATTAATCTTGAACTGGTAATTTTGAATATTTAAATATTCATGTAAAAAATACCTAAAGCACAGAATATTAAAACATTTATAATTAAAAAATGAAGCCTTAATTACGATTTTGTTATTCTTGATATTCGTCTTATTTTATTGTCTAGAGAATAACTCCTTAAATTTTTTTCTACTTGTTGCTGAACATTGTATAATGCTGCTTTCAAATAATTCATATTGCATAATGCTGCATGCTTACTGGGTCATTGCCCCACTGACTATCTTGCGTGGGTTCGTAACTCTGGTAATATGGATCGGTTTCCGGCATGTAAAATGGTGTTGGTTCACCAGCATATCCTGGTGGAGGCATATCGAATGGTGGTGGCGGCATTCCAGCTCCAGGAGGTGGTACACTCATGTCAGGAAAACCTGGTTTTCTAGAATATTCTCTTCTGTCGGCAGTCATGACCTGTATAACGTTTCCTTTTGGTGGGGATTTATCCAGATTTCTTCTGGACGCTAAACCAGAGCTTCCGATAACATCTATAGTCCCTGCCATCTTTCTTCCAGGTGGTGGGCCTGCCCTTTTAGGACCCATAATACCAGAGTATTTGCTGTTGTCATTGGTTATCGCCACCTGTGGCATTCTCATGCTGCTCGGATTGCTGCCACCACCACCTGCATTTAAAATCAATCCCACTCCAGATTCGTTTCGCATCCGCTTCTGACGTTCGCAATATGCCCTCCAGGTATCTTCATTGAAGCCATAATTAAAATAATCCGTGATGTCTGCGCCAGGTTGTCTCCATGGTTTATCCTCTAATTGATCTAAATTGAACTCATGGGCTGGTATTCCATTAATGACACCAATAGTCTCAAATTCATCTATACTAAATTTTCCTGGCTGTTTGCTCAGCTTGTCCGATACACCTGATGTATTAGTTAGTAGTCCTCCTCTCTTGATATTTAAACTACCATACGCCGGTGTTGATTTGATATCACCGATAACAACATGTACATCATCATCAGAATCAGATTCACTGGCTGCTTCGCCATCCTCCTGACTAGAGGCTTCTCTCGTTCCATTTTTATTTGCATCTGCATTCTCTTCTTGTGCATTATTCAACGAAGAGGATTCTTCATCACCACCGCCAAGGGAATCAACTTCTCGCATCTATAAAAAAAACTGCTTTAAGACTAATATTGGGATATATGAAAAAGTTAAACAAATTGAAAAGAAAAAAGGATAAAAATACATATTTATATAAACTATACAGTTCATCTATGATGGGCCTATTTATCTTTCTCTTCTATCTATACATTTGTTATTTAATATTCAATTAGGTTATGTTACTTCGTAAAGACAAGCGCGCATATAATTATGTATATAAAGATCGTATATGATATAAAATATCTAATATGCTAAATCTTCGAAATTAAAATAAATGTAAGGTATCTTTTTCCATAATATTAAAATATGAAAAATATATTAATTGTAAACGATCGAGATAGGTTAAGTCGCGCACCTCGGACGGTGTTTCATCAACACCTTCCATCTTTTGATCCTCTTGAGTTTGCAAGTTCTCCTGAGCTTCGACGAGCGTCGATTCATTTTGCTGAAGCTCTGATTGAACATTCGTCGGTGTATATTCTTTGCTGTCGGTCGAATCCCCGTACAACCACTGATCCTCACTTTCGTCCGCCATTTTTCCCTTCTTCCATCCAGTACGTCCGTTGACGTCCGTCGTCGGGATACTCTGGATATGTGTATACCCAGCTTAATATACAATCGATCCCCAGATGTCGCGAATGTAAATCCATTGAGGGATCACGAAAACTCGGGAATATCGAGATACTTGCAGTTTATATCAGTTTATATTTTGAGCAATTTTGAGAGATATACGAGGAAATTACATCGGACTCCACTTGACATCGCTGGATTCCAAAATGAGCGAAATCAAAGCGATGACTACGATATTACGCAGAATGTTTAGCAGGAGAGCGCCCGATTGGAAAACTCCACTTGCCGGTGTTCGCAAAAGAATACAATTAATGGATCAGGACGAATCGGTTGACAGTTTCGATGCCGAAGATGTAAGCGAGTTCGAAGCGGACTTTATGAACGTTGGTACGAGCCATAAGATGCACGAAAGGTACATTTATATTTATTCTTACACAAAAATCTATTTTATCAATGCTAGAAATTTTATATATATATATTTTTTTTTCACAATTTAATCTAGCTTTACCTAATCTAATCTTTATAACATTTAATTCGGTGTTGACTTGATGTTATTTTTTGTTTGTTGAAAATTGTAAAAATGTTATACATAATATATTCATTAATTTATTATTAATTATTCTTTTAACATGAATTATCCATTTAATTAGGCTTTATTATAAGGCATCAATCTTTTTCAGGGAAATGCAGAGCAGAAAAGAGCACCTTAAACAACAAATAGTCAAAAAGTATTTTAAAGAGAAAGAACCACGTTTTCTCACATTCGCGGAAAAGGAATTGATTCACAAATTACACAAACACAATCCTGACGAATGGACGGTAGAAAAGCTCAGCGAGAGTTTTCCTGCTTTACCAGACACAATACAGAAAATCTTACGTTCAAAATGGTCGCCGAAATCAGTGGAGAAAGTTATGCAATACGACAAGGTGGCAATTGAAAATTGGAAGAAATTCCACGAGAATAAACTTCCATTAAATCCTGCGCTTAATGAGCACTTGATAAAATTCAAGGATAGAAAAATTACCTTGGCAGATAGAGAGTTGTTAGCGAAACAGTTTGTCCCTAAGCTGGAATTCAAAAAACCGAAGAGTCAATTGTTCTCCAGCATTATACAAACTTATCTCGATGAAAAACAAAGTGACACAAAATTATTGTCACAGGAGGATAATTCAAGCAGAGTAGCAGATAAATCTGATCATTCTGAAAATCAGAGTTTACTGACCGCGAGCTCAACAACCGACAAATCTGCTGCTGTAACAAATACAAAGAAATTTGTTTTGGATAAGCAACAATCTCTTACATTACAGTCGCATACAGATTTACAACAATTTGATAGATCATCAAATAAGGAGAAAGAAAAACTACTTACATTTGACGAATTTGTAAAGGTGAAGCTGGAAGATATAAATAAGGAATCTTCAGAAGAAGGTACCACTTTACTAAATGTATATAGGAACCAGATGGATGTCAGCCAAGAGATGCAAACTGCGGAAGTTGCTATGGCATCTGATGATGCAGTGATTCACACAGAGAAGGATACTCCATCAAAAATAGTACAAAGATCCGATAAAGATGTTACTATAGTCCCTAAGGATCAAGATAAAAATTTCAATATTGTTGCAGCAGATGATAATTTGTTAGACACGAGCATCAAAGTGTGGCATAAGAAAGTGGACACAGAGTTAAATTACACTAAGCCAATAAAGATCGCAAAGCATCTCTACAAATCTGGCATGACATATAGAATCAGCGATTGTTATTATGATGACGATGGGGAGTTTTTATATAGAGTTCCAGGTGTACATAGCTGAAGTCTGTTTATAGTTGTCAGTTATTAATGTACATAAATTCTAACATGTATATAATTGATATGTGATAGAAATGAAATAAAAGATTGTAACTTCTTAAATATTATTAATTTTATTTATTGCATGAAATATATAGTTATAGCTTTTATTTTTATTTTTTGTAGATGTATTTTATTACGCTATCTAAAATTGAAATATATAGAATGTATATTCTCTTATGGAAAAAAAAATTGAGAAAAATATGAACTTGAAAGTGTAGCTATAAGGAACAAATGTTTTATGTTGGTATCACTGCGGAAACAGTGCCGGCAGGACCAAGCAAGACTTTCTGTGCATAACATAACCTATATATAGACTTAAAAAGAAATTGAATAAATATTCTTATTGAATCGATATACAATATGATATCAACAGCTAGAGCTATACTTCGTGCTGAACAACATATAAGTTAGTATTAAAGAAGAAAAAGTTATATATATATACACACATATATGATTATAATGTTACATTTGTTCTTTACTAAATTTATGATATCGCTCATATGCTGCAATAACATATCTCAAAAACAAATTTCTCTAATTAGAATGTTTTAAATCATTAAAATTTTGTAACATTATTTTTAAATGAGATTTTGATATAACGATTTGGTTCACTAATTGTAAAAGAAATTAAATATCATTAGCTCTTCATTAAAAGTAAAAATTCAGTCTATTGAATTCTCACATCAGAATTCTCTTTCTTATAGACAGCTTATTGTTACAGCAAATGAGCAATATACAAATTGATATGAAGATCTCTTATGATACAATTGTTTACTGTTTGTAATTAATGACTATATATTATTGCTATAACTTTTATATTATCTATTACAGATTACAATATTGTGATTAATGGGTTTCATCAATCTTGCATACAATATTTGAACCAGAGATGGAGACAAAAGTATGACTTAAATTTTAAATCTACATTTAAGAATATAGAACACATATATTAATATTTTTTTTTGGCACATCTAACACAAAATGATTATTTCTAAATTTATATACTGTATAATTATATGTAAAACATCTAATGTAAAATGCATGAAATTATAAGAATTGGTTCTACTTGAATTAATCTATATAAGAAATTTATCAATATATTAATATAATGCTAGTTTAATGATACTAATAGATATTTATAGTTATAAATGCCTAATTAGTATAATATATTTTTAGACATGGATTAACAGCTAATCCAAATACTTTTGGTCTCTTGACAAATTTGCCAGATTATACATTTCGAGATAAAAGACCAACGCCTCTTGGAATAAGACAGAAAGCACGCTTAGATAAACAACGTAATTATGCGGTATGTAAAGCAAATGGAAATCATTACTTGTTATAAAATTAAGTACTAAATATATGTTCCTTTCTTTACCAATTTCCAGGCAAGAATTATCAAATTAGTAGGAGAGGTAGATTATGCTGTTGAAAGACACGCTAGATTGCAAGAAGAGAAAAAACAAAAGAGGCAAAAAATCCTAGATAATAAATTGAAACCCAAAGGAGAGTTACTGCTTCAAAAACAGGCAGATAAGATAAAAAAGTAGTTTGTATGTATAAGAAAATAATATACTCGCTTAAATGTTATATATTAGATGATTTGTTTATTTCATTATCCTTTTATTTATATGATAGCTGATATAAGGTTCGATATATTTGGATCAAAATAATCAAAATACAATGTTAGAGAAGTATGATATATGAAAAAAATATATTTCTAATCTATATAATTTTCAATATATGATGTAAAGTTTATATGTATTTATCTAAAGAAATTATTTTTAAGTTTATATTATAATGGCATCATAATACTAAAAAGAACGACTACGTACTAATTTACGTACTTCTAATTGCATTATCATTAATCTCGATTGGCAAGCAATACAGATACATAGCCAGCCGATGTTTTTAACAACTGAAACATTTGATCTTTTAAACATCAAATATTAAAGATTTGGAAAGTATATATCGTTAAGAAATTATAATGTGTACAATAATCTTAAACAATATCATTATTTCATGATTCAAGTAAAATAAGAAAAGATTTTTTTCATATTTTATGTTTCACATAACTCACGTTGCAAAACGTGGACATTGTCATCGGAAATGTTTTTCCTGCAGTGATAGTGAGGGGTTTCTTTGCGCGAAGCATAATTAATGTCAAGTTTTTTGCTGCCTTCGGCTTTAGAGTATACCATACGAACTCGTATGTGGCGCGATGTATTTTTTCAGACTGCAAGAATATGTTTTATATATCGGTCACTGAGAAATTAATTCAATTAAATGGAGGAAAAATGGAATTAATTATTTAAATTATGCCACATAATTGTACATGGAAAGAACGATTTTTTTTAAAGTATCCAAAAATTTAACTAGATAGAGGTCTGAAAATAATTTTTTGTTAGACCATCAATATAATTATATGGACCGTTCAAGTTGATTGTTAGAATATGAATTATTTTTTTATATTTAGCATTGCTCATAATGTTTGAGCATTTTATAGAATTATTTTGATAATCCAACAAAATTATTTTCAAATGTAACTAGCTAAATTTTTAGATACTTTGCAAAATTGTTCTTTCCGTGTAGAGAAATTAGATTTATTGAGATTTAAATTTATTGATTAATAATTACAAAAATTACAAGATTTTTAACAGGAAAGATTTATATAATTTATACTGCAAACTCTATTAAGTTAGCGATAATTTATTATATGCAATGGTTTCTATCTTAATAATCACATAAGGCGTTTATTATCTTAGACAACACAAACTCTAAAACCGCGATGTTTTTAACGCTATTTTTAGAAATGTGTTTTTAAGATGTCTTTTAGATGTCTTGTGACCTGATTTGAGATTTTGTGTTATCTGGGACGATGATTAAAATTTATATCGTCAAAAATTACGTTATGATTTTTAAATAATTTTCATTTGCAGTTAAAATTATAAAAATATTCCACGTCATGGAATTAGAGGATTCGTGATGTATTGCTATTATTAAAAAAAAAATTATTATATTTACTTGAGTCGTGAGAAGTTCACCAACAGCACAGTAAAGACACATATGCATTAAAACAGCTACACTCGCAGAGATGTATAAAATGAATTGCATAAATGACAAGTGACCACCTTGATTAACAACCTAAATTAGCAAAAATTATAAACATGTTTTAAAACATATTTTATTTCGAAAGTTATCGCATGTAAATAGCGAAACACTTAAAGATCAATGATGCGTAAGCTCATCTTACACATTGATCTTATTGTTTCGTTATTTGATTAGCGATCTTTATCTTAGTGATATTTACCTTTTAGTAAAATGACTATAATCATTATTATACTTACGTTAATTATTAGAAATCCTTGAAGACAAAATAATATCCCAAACAAAAATATCAAACCGAGCAACATTAAATTGAATGTGTTATCAATGACGTGTATAGATCTGCAAATTAAGATAAAGTGTAAAATAAGTAATGAAGCATATAGTAACATATGTAAAACATTTATATAATTTCTATAAAATTATATTACTCTTTAAATCGGAATTAGTGTATTATTTACTAAAAGGACAGTGGCCAGCCTGATTTCAGTGGTATACTTATAACTATATCAATCAGTGATATATCCACTGTCTTTCAGTGATAATTGAACTCGATCAGTGTACTATCACTGAGAGTATCCCTCTTTTAAGCGAAATTATTGAAAGACAGTATATTACTGATAATCACAATTATAAGTATAGCACTGAAAATCAGTAAGATATTTAAAATTTTAAATTGTACATGTATAAAGATTCTAAATGTTATAGCTTATTTCTAAGAGATATAAATTGTAATACGAAATAAAAACGTGTCTTATTTTTTATCAAATCAAACAATGATTCATTATAATGAATTTTTTGAAGATAAATAATTAAAATTCTTTAAAGAAAAGATTAAATTCAGCAGATTTGTTTGAATATGACTTGTTTTCAATTCAGAACCTGATTAAGCGGATGTGGTCTTTCACATTATATTTTAAAAATGCTTGAAAATTTGTATCCTTCCCCAGGTTGTGTAGTCGCAGATGCAGATTTTCCATTTGGCCGCATACATGTAAGATAAGAAGTCCAAGAAAATTGTCGACTGCAGTATAAGAAACACCGGATGCCGTCAACGAGATTATTTGTATCAGATATGTTATTTCGTATTTCGGGCTAGTAGATACATCATGTAGATAATAAGTTTGTATTGGCAAAGGCTTTCCAAATGGATCGGTAAAATTCGTTACGTATCTGAGCGTACGGCCGAAAAGGAAAGAGCAAACTGTCACCAACAATGTAAAAAGTATCACAACTCCGCCGCATATGGCGAGTAAGCGGACGATCCTAGCTTGCTTTAGCATAACATTTCGCTCTTCTTCCATTTTTACTCTCATCCAATCCTTCACAATCATATTAATCAACGGCGATAAAGCTGGGAAAGTAATGTATTTTTAATAATAATAATAATGAAAATGAAATAATTATTTCTTTGCAACATTATCACAATATTGAATTCTCAGTATAATTGATAGTATTTAATTTTAATGGTATATTTAATAGTATATTTATTAAAATCTATAGTTTCGAAAAATAAAGAACAAGTATATAAGTGTATAAGTTCAATAATAAAAGAAATAAGAAAAAATTATAAGAAAGAATTTAAAAAACAGTTGAAAGAAACCTAAAAGATTGAAGCAAATAAATTGTTAAATAATAAAATACCTTCTTTCTTGTACCACACGATGAAGACTTTCAGTGTTGTTATCACAAGAGGCAGAGTGTATTGTAAATTATCTATCATCAATATCATATCGCCCCATACTCTTATTAGTGATGTTAAAGCCGGTATAGTTAATACGAAAATTAATGTAATGATGTTGAATAAAAAAAATCGGAGCTTCGACAATAATTCTTCACGCTTATCTTTGATCTCTTCCGGCCACAAACCGACAATGTTCAATAAACAGCGGTTGAGACCTATTGCCCATTTTAAATCTATGTATAACAAATTAATTACATACATTAGAGAATCCTTTACTTGAATCACTTTACACTGTCTTAAAATATCACACACTTTTCATAACATCCCAGATAGACAAATGTCGACAATATGTCTGCATATTGACGAAATTTACAGATTGAAAATGCTTGCATAAATACGTTAAGATGCGTCCTCATATAAGATAAATGTAATCAGCATATAAAAGATGTCTTCTGATGCTGCAAAAATTGCGACAATATGCTACTTATTTAATTAGAATTATATAATTGCAGTTATGCGTTTGTAGTAAAATGGCAACATATTGCTATATTGTGAAATATATAAATTGTATAACAGCAATATGACAACATAATCGCAACATTTAATTAATTGTAATTTTATGCTGTCATAATGGCATCATAAAATGTTTGCATTCTATGTTCAGCACGCTTATCTATCTGGGATGTAACATAATATTATAACTGTACTTTATTCAAATATTACACTATAAAACATAAATTGCAACTTAATATACTTTTTCATAATTTTATAGAGTATTTACCGCGAGTATTTGCTGCACAAGGATTTGTCACAAAAGTCAAGAAAAAATAAAAGGACGGTAATTTACACTCAACCATTGTTATATGCCTTTATGTTATATCAACAGTGTATTGTCATTTCAGTTTTTTACTGTTAATATTAATGAAATTATAGTGAGTTGAATTGATTTGTCGATGTAGTAAGAAGCTCCTCCTCGCGAAGACGCAGTAACGCCGCAAATTCTTCTTGACGTTGCTGCAATAATGCTTGCTCCTCTCGCATCTGTCTAAACTTCTCCAAAGTCGAGCGGAGAACAGCTTCCGCGTTTGGTGTCTCAGATTCTATGACTGTGTATGATTATATATAATTGTATATAATTATATATAAAAGTCATGCATAATTATAAATAATTACATATAATTACATATTATTATATATATTTTAATATATACGGATATATTTGATAGTATATAAT
>QKQZ01049744.1:0-33897 GCA_003595255.1 Solenopsis fugax
ACAAGTAAAATTTATAAATAGCACTAAGATCCAGCTTGACCGTACAAGGCGATCTTATTTCAAAAAAATATTTCTTTGTTATTTTATATAAATTTAATTTACAAATAAAATATGTTAAAGATTTATTTCATAATCCATTTTATAATTTGAGTAATCTACTTAAAAAAATTATGACTTTCTAATTTAATAAAAATAATACTTTTCATTTAACTTAAGTTAATTTAATCTTAATGTAATTTTTAACTGGAAACGAGTTATCTTCCTGTTTGTATAAATGTAACGTAACTAAATTTATTTTAAGCTATTAACTTTAATTTAATTTAGTTAAAAGAATAAGTAACTTACTCTTTATTGTCTTTAACTAATATTTTGTTACTAGATTACGAAGAAATTTTAATAAACTCGAGAAGATTACCAATTCTCTAATAACAAATAACAGATTGTCATTACGTATAAAAAGTTAAATTTACACGAAACACACAGAGGGTAGATAAATTTCGTGATGGCATAGGTACACCTGCTGTATAACATTTATAAAATAATTTTAAAAATCTTCATTAAGCGCAGGAAATGTTAATATATACGATAAAAGAAAATTATTTATAAAGACGTTTCGAAGATAACATCGGGAACGTATTTCCATCGCACGCGAATTTTTAAAATATCGGCAAGCAAACGTAAACATGGCATAATAATGTTCAAACTTGTCTTGAACACGTAAGTTCTCTCTTTCACGAAGTTGGAGGAGATGAGATCGTGAACTTGACATATCGCAACCCCATATTGCAATCTCTACTTATCGTCAAGTAGCCTCGTGCGGCTACCAGCTTTAGCAAACTTTTCTTTTCTTTTTTTAAAAATTATATATTAAATCTAAAAAGCAGACACGCGCGAAACAGTTACGTTTTCTATATTTCTACACTCACACATACACACACACAAATAAAAATTTTCTTTCTAAAATATATTTAGAGGACGCGATTATTAATCGATAACCAACGATTGAAAATGTGTAAATTAAAAAATCTGAATTGCCAACCAACAAACTTTACAAAACTGTACTTTTGACAATTGCTCGAAAAAATCGAGATGATTATCTTTGAGTGCTAAAAGGAAAGACCGATAGTGCCGATGATTCGTCAGTGGATGAATATGTGTCTGTGTTTTCAATTTGAAAGAATTCGTATGAGAATTTCTTGGGGCGAGTGCAAGGCCGACGACATCCAGAATTGAGAAAGCGAAAAGAAATGCATGTCCGGTCGCAACAGCTGGGCGCTCGCGGAATCTCCATGGACATGAAAACATCATGGGCGGCTCACGAATACGACTCCACGTTTCCTAATTTGGAAAATATGGTACTAATTTCAGAAGATTTTGTTCAACACAAATTTAAAAAATAAAGTAAATATGTCACAAGATATATCGAGAACCGAAAGCACAAAAATAATCGCCGTCTAAAAGAATCAAATCTTATGTATTACAAATTACCTTTAAAAAGGTTCTCCAGTCTTTTCATATAATATAAAAACTAAATGAAATTTTGAAAGTTCGTTTAGGTGCTCCTAAACTTTTTTAGGTTTTTTCATACTTTTTGATCATATTATGCAATTTATAATTTTTATATTTATAATTCTATGTTCTTTTAGTTTCTAAAAATTATAATTTTCTAAAATAGCATTGAACCTTATGGGAAGGAGAGTTTTATCTTAGAGTTAATAATTTTATCACAAATAATAAAATTTTGGAACCCTCTATATTCATAAGAAGGAATGAAGTTCAAAGAACATTTTTTGAAGTTTCATCGCTTGAAGTTTAATTTTCGTGTAAGAGTATGAAATGTTCATAAATTGTATGTACAATTTTCTTCAAATATAACGTCACACTAATGAAATTGTGACAATATCACTTGTTACTCTATTTAAATCGTTATTTTAACAATTATTTTTAAATCTTTCCCCTCAATGTTTATCAATATTATATAAAGAAAATATTTTAAAATAACAAATTATTTTTTTAATCATAAAATTTCATTTATTATTTATTACTTTGAAGATGGTAATGTCAAAAGCTCCTTTATTTAAAAATACATATGAAGGAATAGTTGCATGATTTTCCTGCACTTTTTAAAGCTGGAGAACCTCGTTAATCAATATCATAAATGTGCACACAAAGATATATGTATTTTAACGAAGACGGAGACATAACGCAAGTAGGTGATTGTATCGTCAAAGCGGGTCAACATCAAGCATTTCGTAACACAGCATCCTGAACTGGGAAAAGGAGAAACCTCGAAGCGAAATACGCAGAGGAACGAGAACGCTTCGCGTTATTCTATATACGGTCATGTATGTCGGAGTCATCGACTGTTCAAATCTCGGATAGCCCGCGTGTGCCCACGCGATTTAAATCGACACCCAATCGACACGGTCCTTTCTTTAAAAACCGCTCGCGTTTCTGTCGCACGTACAAAACGCGATCCCGAAGCGCAATTCACGTATCGTTTATTGATCTATTTTCAACTAGCTGAGCCATTTAAAGGAATATTCTAGTCTGGGGAATGAAAAAGTTTGCCTATTTTTGAGTACTTTTTTTAAACGGCTGCACGTATTTTTCTACACTTTTACACTTCCACTTATTTAGTAAATATCTACAAATTTTATGGCTAAATGTTTATTAGTTTTACATAAATTTAAAAGCAAACACATTGCTCGAATTAAAATGATTACGGTATCTATAAATTATTTTTTCATACATACTAAATTCAATCGATTTTGTTAAAACGGTGATATTTGTTTTATAAAATCACGCCATTTTCATAATTTGATATTTTTCATTAATCCTAGTTCAAGCGACAAACAAACATGTAGTTTACATATATGCAAAAGTTGAAGTCGATAGTTTCAATAGTTTATGGAAAATCCTGCTAATTTAAAAAATATGTTTGTTTCTAAATTCACACGGAAAGAACGATTTGGCTAAGTATCTAAAAATTTAACTAGATAAAGAAAGAAAAGGGGTGGTAGAATATCATTTTATTTTTTTTAATAACTCAGTAAATATTAACGCAACACAATTTTTCAATACCAGTTTGTTATCCATAGAGTTATACGACTCATCTTATAGTTCATCAAGTACATAGAACGAACGTAATTTACTGAAGAGAGAAAAAAGGATGCGTTTGAGAGATAGCAGGGAGGAAGTGGAATAATAATAACAACTAATGTGATAAAAGGCACTTTTAATTATTAAATAATAATAATGATAAATTAATAATGATCCTTCTTACAATTAGAACACTCTAACAAAAAATGCCACAAAACAACGAGGTTTTATAAACAATTTCAAATAAAATATATTTTATTTGAAGAGAAAGTTTAATAATTTCGTTGGCTTAAAAAATAACTTTTTAAAATAATTTCTAATGCTGCTAGTAATCTTTATACAATATCCACTATGAGGTTGTAATGTTACAAGAGCGATTTTACACTCGTAATACAAATGGCTCACCGTCTGACGATCTCTCTTACTATATAACTTTATATGCCGAATTCATATACACATTATGGCAGACATTAAATTCAATTACATTATTTGAAAGCCGTTTGAAAGCACATTCAAGGCCGTTTTCAAGCTAGAGTAAAGTTAAAAAAGTAATATTATACTTCTCAAAATTACGTAGAGAATATATGAAAAAATCGCTCCTACCTGCAACATTGAAAACCAGCGTTTATAAAAACGCAGTGAACACTAATGACCAGTATCATCCTACAATGTCTAAATAGACAGTAACAAAGTAATTTTAGCGCTTGCTCGTAGAATTCAACGCGAATTAAGCGAAATATCTTGGTATCTCACCACCACAAGTATCTCATGATCCCCGTCTTTCCTCTGAAAGTAATTTCATTGGATCATCAAAATAATTACGAAGGATGTTTAAGTATGATTAGCAATGCTGTCTGACTTTAACAGTCAGCTTGAGTGTCTTACATGATTATTTTATAACCTAACAAAAAATTATTTAAAAAAAAATTATTTGCTAAATTTTTAGACACTTCAGCAAAACCGTTCTTTCCATGCACATAACTTAAAAAGTAATAAACATTTAATCATACTAAAATTTGTAGATAATTTACTAAATATGTACAAATAAGATGTAGAAAAGTGTAGAAGAATATGTGCAACAATTTTCTATTAAAAAATTCGCCACTAAAATAATCCATTAAGTTTCGTCTTCTCTTTCGTCTATTTTTGGACATTGTTTTTCCATTTTTTATTGGCTACCAGTTATTAACGTATTAATTAATCATTATCAAATAGCATTATGTAATTAGAACGCAGTAGAATTACAGCTATCATGTTTACTGATCAATCGCTGAAATCTCGTGGAGGCACGTTACGTTTATTAAATGTAATAACAACTAATTACGAATAAATATTTACGAAAAAATAACGATAATCCTGTACAGCTAGTAACACATAATTTAATTATGTTGCTGATAAATTTATTTCCTACATCTCAAAAAAGTTCGTTTTGTAATACAAAATTAATCTAATTAATAAATAAATAGAGAAAATTGCTAAATGCGAATCACTTTTTTTTTATATTTCACATTTATGATACCGATTTATACGCAAATGAACGTTGAAATTGAAGCTTCATGTTTCAGGTACCTCTTATTACATATTTAATCTTTCATCAATAACAAATTAACTTATTATAAGCCTATATGCTGCAAAAGATTGATTTAGGCAACTGGTTATCTAAATTGTATCTGTGGATCTCTTAAATTATATCGCTTTTAAAAGTATCAAACTTCTGATAAAAATAATTAAAAGTATTAGGAATCATTAACTAATACTTATTTCATTAACACGTTTCCTACCAATTTTACGTAATTTATCCACCATGCCATGTGGGTCACCAGTAACGCAGGCGTATTATGTTTATGAAATAAGATATATTGCATAATGCAAAATAGTATTAATATTGCACCTTAAGTCATAGTTTTGCATTTACGCATAATAAAATATATTTTATATATATTAAAATATATTTTATCATTACATTTTTTTGTAGCCAAAACATTTTCCAGTTTAAAAGGAAAGTTCAGCGTGGATTACCGGTGACCTCCGCTGGACTTTCCTTTTAGGCTGGGAAATATTATGGCTATAAAGAAAACGGCACGGAATGTGTTAATAATTTATCGAGAAAAAGGATGAGAAATTTAATAATTAATGAATAACAATAATGAAAAGATAAGAATCGAAAACATCGAAATAAAACTAGTTTAAAGTTATTTTTGCAATTGACATATTTTTATGTAGATACATCAATTCATCAATTATTTTGATTGTATATACTTATTATCATTTATCAGTCTTACGTTAACATCATTTATCGTATTAATATGATGCTATGATTTAGGAAACTTGACAGATTTTATAAAAATGTTAATTTAATCTTTATAATTGCAAAAAAATGTATACACAATGAATGTATAGTATACAATAAACTTTTTTTATAAAAGTATAAAAATTCAGTATAAAATTGCATCATTATATCATCAGTATCAACTACATAAATTGTAAATTGATCAAAAATTAAGATCAGTATTTAATTTTTTTTAAGTTGTTAACACGCACAAAACAAGATATAACCTGTTAAATTCTTGTTTTACTCATTTCTTATAATTTATTTCACATTTTTGTTATTAGAAGTTGTTTATATTAAAAATATAAAATATACGATTAATGCGACTGGTATTATACGTATTCAGTATATCTCCCCTAAATATATACGTATTGTAAGATATATAATATTTATCTGGAATTCAAGATCGCTTTAATGCAATTTATGTACTTCTAAAAATGTTCTTACATATCTGCTAGTTGATATATGGTCACGAATGCAACCAATTAACGCTGCATTATTATTATTATTATTATTATCAATAATCTTCTCACTGAATCTCGAGTTTACACTTGTAATTGTACGGTATACTGAGGCAAAGTGTCCAATATGGCGGGTTCATTAGGAATGAATCAATTAGTGGCGTGGCTGATTGCCGATGCAATCATCGAAGGGATGTGCAATTAGGAGCTGCTTTATGATTACTAAACCGCAGTTGATCTTTGCTCCATCTTTGTCCCTCCCCTCCCCCCATACAAATGGCAGCACAAAATTCCCATTCTTACAGAATGCATATCATAAAAAGTTAATCATGAGTTTACTTTTATTAAAAGGAGCAACAAACTGATTAAATCTTGGAGAAATGTATTGCTCTACCTTAATTTATTTCTTTATGATATTCAACAGAAACGAATGTTCCGAGCGACGTATTATCAAATTTATTTTTTATTTTTTATTTTTTTTTTATCTATAGTTGCTCTATCCCGAAAAAATCTTTTTTTCAATATACGATTATAATTGAATCGATACAATTATTCTAAAAAATCAATTCCCATTTACAGAACGAATAACGGCGCAAATCCACTTTCGCCAGCTCTCTTTATAAACGCAATAGAGATCTTATCTTCAGCACGCGGCTACATAATCGCGCGGGTTCACTCATAATTCCGCAATCGAGAGTAATACCTCTAATAATATGGTCCGGGAGGGCGCGAAAGGGCCGAGGTGTCGAGCGGCGCAGGGTTAAGAGACGAACGATCCCTGCTTTAGCATAATAACGAGTTTACTAACCCCCTCGCATGTAGGTTAGAGGTGAATCGATGAGGCAGCGCCGGTGCCTGCATGTGCATCGTCGTTCGTATAGCCTGCAGTAGAGCCTGCCGCGATACCATGCACCTCTCGCATGCGAGCCGACGTTCCAACCGCGGGCAACGTCGGCCCGCATTTCCGCGCGGCGACACGCCGATACTTAAAGCGAATTATCTCGCGACGCAGGCCCGCTTCCAGCAGAAGCAGCTGCAGGAGAAGGAGCAGAAGCTGCTGCAGTTGTACGACCAGCAGCAGCAGCGGGCCTACCAGGTGGTGCAGCGGGGTAGCGCGGGTTCCAACGGCTCGAATCACGGTTCCAACGCGGTCAGAACCACGGCGACGTCGACGACAACGACAACGACGGCGACCCACTCGTCCTCGACCTCGCAAGGCGGTAAGGTAAGTGGAAACGTCGACAATCGGTTTACTGTCTTGTCAGAAGCTATTTTGTCGCGTGCTGATTTATTTTGGAAAAGCGACTCCGAAAATATAAAGGCCATTTTTTTATTCGTTTCGCGGAGACATGGAAGTTCAGTACAAGTTGCAAATTTAGACAGTCTCGCGAACGTTCAAAATTTCACATGAAGTGAAAAATATTCAAACAATAGGATTAAATATTGTAGCATACAAATCGGTTGGTTTTACTGTCAGCGTACACTTGGAGAAAAATATCGTACTAACAATGTCGTACTAACTATAAATTTATGAACAATAATTATAAATACATACAACAATAATAACAATTATAATTATTAATTGTGTCAGCTCACAGAGACATTTCCCTTCCCAGTGTGATTTATATCGTGAAAGCTTTCAAATTAAGAAAAAAAATTGATTAAGAAACTAAAATATTTAGTTCGAGATAGTCAACTAAACATTGGGTTGATTCAACAGTTATTTAGTTGCACAAAAAAAAGTATAGTTTATTCATGTCAACCATTCAAATTTTTTAACCAAGACTTAAATTAAACCAACTCAATATTCAATTGCACGTATCAGACTAAATATTTTAGTTTTTCAATAAATTTTCTTTTTCAGGATGCATCTACATTGTCAATATAAATTTATGAACAAATAGCATCTCGACTATGTATTACAAAGTTGTAAAGTAGTAATAATAAGTTGTATGAACTAAGAAAATATGAAATTATTATCTATTTGTAGCAAAATTGTAGGATCAATTACTGAAAAAAAGTAAATCAAATATAGATGACAAAAAAATTGAACCGACTAATATTCAAGCGTAGAATCCCTCGTTCTTATTCTTCTTAAGGACCTGCACCATTGCTTCATTGCTATCACAGTTATTCCGGTCGTATACTTAATTGGTCATACATAAACTGAAAGTATGTGTCATAACTTATTTGTAGTAAAGTATATGTAATTATGTAATTATAGTTGTAAGATGATTTCACTATAAACTAATAAGTTGCACAATAATTATTGCCGTAATGATACAAGCAATTTTATAGTTATTGCAATTAAAACTTTAACTATAAAATAGTTTATTAAACTATGTACATTAATTCTATATATAAAACTTACATAATTGTTACTTTTGTAGTTATCACTACTGAACTATGAATTTTTCTCTGAGTGTAGGGAGACTTTTCATATATATATTTTATCTAAGCTCTTTTCTTCTAGTTTTATTTGACCCTTCAAAAAAGTTTTATATCATTTGACACCATGATGCTATTTGGCTACATCAATTTCTTCATACTGCATCTCATTTTACTATCTTGAACGAGCGAGCAAGCAAAATTAAATAAAAGTCTATGAATTTCACAATGAACGATGAACTCTACTTTAAGGAGGATCCAAACTTCGAGGTTTGAAACATATACACTGACTATTTTTTATTTAACTTGGTTTAATTTTTGATTTAATTGTTTCATGTGCGACAATATTTAATCACATTATTTGAGTACCGACAAACTTGGTTTCACCTTAGCTATAGTGCACGATTCTCATAGCATTTTCATTTAATCCTGCACTTCCTCTTAATCTTGTTCGCTCCTTCGTCAAGATGATAAAGTGAAATGCAGAATCAAGAAGCTGATATAGTCCAATAGTGTCATGGTATCAAAGGATATAAAACTTTTTTCAAAAGTCAAATGAAACCAGAATGAAAGAGCAAACTCAGACAAAAAATGTGAAGAGCCTTTATGCTGACAATAAAACCAATCGTTTCATATGCTACAAAATTTAATTTTGTAATGGTCACAGAGGGAGCAAATTGACCCCAAAGCATTTAACCGGTTGCCATATTCACAGTTTTCGTTCTTTGAAGTAAAAAATATTACTGAACTACTTTAAACATTGTAAAATATAAAAATACAACGGTTTTATAAAAATTTTAATTGTAACATATTCAAAAAATTAATCGTAACATTAAAAATAATCACGAAAGTAAACATTCTTCAAAAATAAGTTTTTTTACTCAAAAAATCTCTCTCATAACTTTTTTCATTACGTTATCTTTTTATAAAGATTTATAGCTATACTCTACAGAAATGACAAAAAAAAATTTTGCAATAGTTCGCGTTCCTAAAAAAATTTATTCTGAGAAATGAAAGCCATTTTTGAAAAAAAAAAGAAGTGTGAAATTGTATAATTATTATAAAAAAGAGTATTTATTTAATACAAAAATAGTAGTACTAATTCTTGCTTGAATTGTCACTATAATTATGAAGTAATATAAATAATAGAAAAATTAAATTTAAATGCACTAAAGTCTCAAACATTTTTGGGGTGCAGTAGACTCAGACAGAGATGACCACGAAAAATTAACTTATTACCTTAGAGCCAACACATTCTTTTCAATTTTAGTTTAAAATTTTACTTGAACTGTCTTTCGAGAGCGTTAATTGTCGCACAGGTGAGGCAAATGTTCGACGAAAGGCGACAGACTACCGTGAAGGGAATCGACAGGAGCTACCCGCTGGAACCGCTCGAGAACAAGCTGCGAAAGCAAGCGAATACGAACGGCCTGACAACGCAAAAGAACGGTAATGTGACGGTGAATCGGCAGTCCATGAAACGCGTGGCGCGCGCGGACGTCAACAGCAATGTTAACGGCGGCAAACCCGTCGTTTCTTACCACGAAGAGATCACTCGCGAATCATTCGGACCATCCGTGCGTCGTCACATCGATGACGAGGACGAGTATGCTGTTGAGAATCGCGTCGCCACGTTCGGCAATGGATATTACCGTCACGAAGATGACAATGAGGTTGGTTGTGCAAGATAACAACATTTTGATTAATTTTTAATTGATGTTTCTTGTAAAATGCACATAATGTAGTTGTAATCTAAAACTGAAATTAAAAGCGTTGCGAAAAATTTTTTTCTTTTTTTTTTAGATACGGAAAGAACAATTAGGTACATACTCAAGTGCATACACATATGTAAAAGTATACAAAAAATGTTTTCTACAGAAACCAAACAAATCCATTTTTTTTTATCCGGGTTATAACAATAAATCATTCTCTGTACTTAATGTCACATTGTGAACAATTTTGTACCAGTTAGAATCAAATGGGAAATATAAATATAAGTAAGTAGTACATATAAAATTTCCTCAAGAACCAAATAGATCCAAAAGTTTCTTTTTTTAAATGAGTTTTTAATATATTAACCAAAGTCTGCAACTTTGTTAAAAATAAAGCTCCAAATCATAATTATTTTACTATACAATTATAGCCATAAGTATCACTTTTTTCTCAGCGTAAAATATATATAAAGGAAGCAGGTAGTAAATATAAATTTCCCGCAAAAATCAAACAAGTCCAAAGTCTTTTATATATTTCTCTTTCAAATGGATTGTCATAATTTATCAAAACTTACAACTTTATTCTTATAGCTATTATGTATCCGGAGAAAAATTATCATATTTATACAATGAACTGTTTGAAGACGAGTTTTTTTATTTCATAAAAATTTAGTTCTTTTAACTGATTTGGTTTTTGTATAAAACTTACCAATTGCATACGCTAAATTATCTAAAAATTTTACTAGATACAAATCTGAAAATAATTTGAACCATCAAAATAATTATGAAAAACGTTTAAGCATAATTAGCAATACTGCAAAAAGTTTTAACGTTCTACAAAAAAAAACCAATATTAAACAATAGTATCAAATTAAAACTAATATGTTTTAATAATCATTGCTTTAAATTATATTCTTGCTTACATATGAAATAATGATTATTAAACAGAATACATTAATTCTAATTTGAACAAATGTTTGATATCGTTTTTCTGCGTAGAATGTCGAGATTTTTTGTGCTGCTAATCATACTTGAAAATACGTCCTTCATAATATTGAAAATTATATTCTTACTTATATGAAACAATGATAATTTTATTTATGTACAGTTTAATCCTTTTTAATTTGATAATCTTAAATTTTAGAAAAATGTGTTTTTATTTCAATATTATAACAGTTATCTAAAGAGCATAATATAATTGTTTTAATAATAATGTAATATTAAAAAATTCCAATTTTTTATACGATATTTTTACTTTCTGTCCATATTTTTTTCTTAACTTATGAAAATTATTATTAAATAATATCGGAGGATATATTTTTTTTGTCTTGATAAAACTATACAAAATTTCTTCAAGCAAATTATATCTGTTTAACGCTAATCTCAATAACGCTCATATTTAACATTTCGAAAATAAAAAAGTAAAAAATATTTTTTTCTGTGTAGCAACCAGTTTGAGCATCTTATATAATTATTTTATAATCTAACAAAAAAATTTTTAGTTCTGTATCCAGCTAAATATTTACCTTAGGGAAACTGTTCTTCCTGTATAATTTTGTTCAACTGTAGTTACTAGCAATAGTTATTTTATTGAACGCGTTATACGAATATCGTTATTTTATCTGCATATTAATATCTTGTACGCAGCAAGAAGAAATGTTAGATCAGGAGACGATAGAGAGAAATCGTATGATGGCAAAGATCCATCTGATGGGATTCGACGAGACTCTTAAGCATCGTATGAGGAACGATTTGGATAGTGAGGAGTTTCCGGAATATCTTATGGTGGATGTGCCCGACAAGTTCTCGAAGAGGAACGTCACGAAGAAATTATCTCAGGCGGAAGAGCGACTCGAACGATTCAAGAACACGAACGCGAAAAGAAGTAACATGCCGAAACAGTCAACTTCGACAAGAAAGCGATCGGAACAAGGGATTCCGACAAAACCGAATTCCAGGTAAGGACGTCTCTCACACTATTAATTAAAACTAATATTGTAAGTAGAGGATTAAAGAGAACGATATAAATATGATGTACGAATGTTCTTACCCTAGAAAAATTCTCAGTTTTTAGAGAAAAACGGTTTTTCAGATTTGTTCTTCACCATATTTTTCTAAATTTTTCTTTTAAGTTAATGTCACCTGTATTGTTCTCTACACAAAGAATTTAAAAATTTTTTTACATTTAAGAACTTTAGTAAATACATAAGACACATCATGCAAATGTTGCGCAATATGGCATCATGAATTGATGAAAAATTCGTAACAATTGTATTAAGAGGAAACATCATAACGCAACAGTTTTGTCGGAATAAAATTTCTAAATAATATTTGTCAAAAATTAAACAAATCCAAATTTGAGGTATATTTTACAATTATTTCAAAAACTATTTAAACTCCTTTGTTTAAAATTTTATACTAAAAAATGTAATATTTCATGTGTATTCAATTATTTCTACATTGTAATTTAGGAATAACTGTGCATTTTGTAAGCATATATATGAATTAATTATATCTCTAAATGTTTTATACATAATATAGCTTAATATTTTTGAAAAATATTTTTACCAATTATATTGAACAATTTTTTCCTAAATATCTTGTAAAGTGACTCCCCACATTATTATAATTTTACCGATGATTTGCTTTAATTATGCAAACAGTTATAAATATTTTATAAAAAGTCAATACTTCCACACCAATATTTGTAAATATACGTTACCTATATATAATTGCAGATTATAACTTTATGTCAGATTTTGTCATATAATTTAATTTTATGTCTGATTTTGTCATATAATTTAATAAATGTTATCCTATCGGGATAAATAATTAATTAATAAAGCTGTCATTATTACAGTTGTATTATTCCATATTTTTCAGAAAAAATTGAAAAAAAAACCAGATATTTTCTATAATTTTATTTTTTCAGAAAATTAAAAACACTAGTGCTTTATTCTCTGCATTTTTCAAAAAAAAAAGAAATGAAAAAAATCCTGGTTATTTGTACCAAATACAATTGTATTTGTGTTTTCTGAAAAATAAAGGACACACGTACGACACATTCTCGCGATTAGAAATTAAGTCTATTATTTATGTAGCTGTGCAAATAATTGCGAATCTCAATCATCGACAACCGCTAACAATTCGCCGCTGCTTGCCAGAATTAATTTACACGCCACCGTAGTTGCAATCGCTATCCTCGACTACTACAAGTACATTGCGCTAACAATGTGTATCGCAAAGAATCCGAAAGGAAAAGGAGATATCTGAGGAAGACCATAATATCACGTATGTGACATCGTTTTTGTTCTAATATGTGTTTATCTAACCCCCGCCTCATCGCCGTAAACTAGAGCGAGCATTAAAAAAAGGATACACGGTGGATAACTAATATGGCAGAGTCGCAAAAATATTGAATAGATGAGCATCCGGAGAAGAGTAATTAATTCGATTAATCTAACAAGTATGCAAACGAGCAAACGAGCGTCACTGCTCCGATCCGAAGAACCGTGCAAAACCATCCTTAATTATCATCGTATACGCGACGCATTTAACCGCAATTCACGCGAGGCAGATTTAACACCGGGCTGCGAGAAAACTGTAACTAGCGCAACGTCATTACAAAAAAAAATCAACAACTAGCGCTAATTAGCTTGGGCGCTGGGCCAAAAATAAGGCCGACCGTTGTAAGAAAAAGCACGCTTCTCTTAGCGAATCCCGCTTTAAAGTCGTTCTACATTTGCTTTCTCGACTGTGCGTTCTCAGACCATGGAACGAGATCGCCGGGACTTCCCCGATCAGCGCAAGAAGCGGAAGTAGCCGCGGGACCTCAGATAGCAGACAAAGGATTCTCGAAAATGCAAAAAGTCCGCTGTCGTTCAAAACTCGCGTGGTTGACGAAATAAACGCGAGACGAAGGGAAGGGTCGGACACCGAGATATTCAGTCCACGCACGAGTCCGCGAAGCTTTTTGACGAGAGCCACTACAAAGACGGAAGCAACTTCAAGAATTTATCCCAGGAATAATGAGTTCAAATCATTGACGTCCGATGGAAAAATAATTATAAGACGCAGCGCAAGTCCTCAGTTCTTTTGTAGAGAATCCGAAAGATCTGGCACGACTATGAGCATCGATCGAAGATCCGATTCGTCCGGATCGCCGTTATTTCGAGAAACATTAACGGAACAAAGTAGAATTTCACCGTTTTTCCTCAATGAATCTCGCAGAACAAGCGAGCCCAAGTCACCCAAGTCAATATGGGGTAACACAAGAATTTGGTCAAGACAAAAAAACACGACTCCACTGTACGATGAGAAAATATTAAAAAAGCGAAGCACCAGTCCGCAATTCTTCTGCAAAGAATCCGAACGATCTGCCACGACTATGAGCATTGATCATGCGGCTAGAAAATCTAAATCACCGTCATATGATTGGGAAATGGTAACAAAGCGAAGCACAACTCCGCGATTCTTTCTCAGTGAATTTAAATCGCCAACTTGGAATGGCAGAGGAATTTTGTCAAGACAAAGCATGAGTCCGCAATATTTCCGTCGTGAATACAAAGGAGCCGATACAGCTACGAGCGCCGATCGAGAAACTATCGGATCCAAAGCATCCGAGTGGAGCAAGGGAACATTGTCAAAGCGAAATGTGACCGATTTTGAACAAAAGAAAATCCAAAAAAATACAAGTCTTGATCGAGAATCTTCTTTTTCTAAATCACCACTGTACGAAGAGAAACTATTCAAACGGCGAAGCACCAGTCCGCAATTCTTCTGCAAAGAATCCGAACGATCTGCCACAACTATGAGTATCGATCGTGCGAGTGGCGTATCCAAATCACCGTCATACGATCGGAAAACAGTAACAAAGCGAGGCACAAGTCCGCGATTCTTCTTCAGTAAGTCTGAACAATCTCGCAGAACGAGTGAGTCTAAATCACCGATATGGAACAAAGAAATTTGGTCAAGACAAAGTACAAATCCGCAATATCTCCGTCGTGAATCCAAACGATCCGGGATAGCTACAAGTACCGATCGAGAAACTATCAAATCTAAATTATCCGAATGGAACAAAGGAATGTTAACAAATAGAGGTATGACCGACTTCGAACGGAAGAAAATCCAAACAAGTACGAGTTTCGGTCGACAATCTCCTTCTAAATCGCCGTTATACGAAGAAAAAATATTAAAACGACGAAGTACCAGTCCACAGTTCTTCTGCAAAGAATCCGAACGATCTGCTACGACTATGAGTATCGATCGTGCGACTAGCAAATCTAAATCACCATCATATGATCGGGAAATAGTAACAAAGCGAGACGCAAGTCCGCGATTCTTTTTCAGTGACTCTGAACAATCTCGCAGAACGAGTGAGTCCAAATCACCGATATGGGACAGAGGAATTTCGTCAAGACAAAGCACGAGTCCGCAATATTTCAGTCGTGAATTCAAACGATCTGGGACAGCTATGAGTACGGATCGAGAAACTATTGGATCCAAATCATCCGAGTGGAGTAAGGGAGCATTGACAAAGCGAGGTATAACCGATTTCGAGCGGAAGAAAATTCAAACAAGTACGAATCTCGATCGACAATCTCTTCCATCTAAATCATCACTGTACGAAGAGAAAATATTAAAAAGGCGAAGCACCAGTCCGCAATTCTTCTGCAGAGAATCCGAACGATCTGCGACGACTATGAGCATCGATCGTGCGACTAGCGAATCTAAATCACCGTCATACGATCGGGAAATAGTAACAAAGCGACGCGCAAGTCCACGATTCTTTCTCAGTGACTCTGAACAATCTCGCAAAACGAGTGAGTCCAAATCATCGATATGGGACAGAGGAATTTCGTCAAGGCAAAACACGAGTCCGCAATATTTCAGTCGTGAATTCAAACGATCCGGGACAGCTACGAGTACGGATCGAGAAACTGTCGAATCCAAATCGTCCGAATGGAGCAAACGAAATACAAGTCCGCGATTCTTTTGCAGAGAATCCGAACGATCTGGTACAACTATGAGCATTGATCGCAAAGTTGGTGAACCTAGATCGTCGATCTGGTATGATCGGTTGACGAAACGAAGTGCGACCCCACGACTGAACGGAAAAACCGAGCGACGATCCGCAAACACTAGGACATTCGTCGACCGGAAATACGATGAAGTTACATCGCGTGGAATTGCGCGGAACAAGCGTACCATGAGTCCGCAATTTTTCTGCAAAGAGTCCGAAAAATCTGCTACAACGACGTTGATCGAACCAAGATCGAGACCAGCAAATTCCACCAAAAACATATTAAAGCAGCGCAATTATGCGTCAGATACATCCTACAGGCAATCTGTAAAATCTCCGATTGATAAAAAGATCAGTTCTACGAAATATAGATACACTCCAAGTTCTCCGGTTACTAGACACGAAGTGAAAAAAGCTTCGAAGAAACACGAAGTCTCCAGCAGTGTAACAGGAGCTCGCAGATCGTCGAAAATCTCGGAGATCTCCTCGACATCGGCCAGTTCGATCGTAAATCCGAAATACGGTTTGGAATTCGATAACGTTTTCCAATCAGTAGGACTCGTTCGTAAATTTATGAAGGCCCAAAATGGGAAACAGCGCGGAATTCATCAATCGCCTTCGAAACGCAATACTTACAAGGACGTGAATGCACGAATCTCCGCGAGAGGTAATCAATCGAGAAATCGACATAAAACTTCACCGCCTTTCCAAACAGCGAGATCGCCGTCTGTCAATGGCGGGAAAAGAGCTACCCCGGAATTCTCTCGCAAAAGTATCACTCCGACAGAAGTTGACATGGACATTCAAGAGATTACTATGACGGATCATCGTATTGAACGCGACAAGCTGCAAAAAGCGTCGAGCCCAATACCGAAGCGGGAGTGTGATGGTACGTACATGAAATCGTCCAGCGGTAAAGCGAAATTCAAAACTTCAATCACCTATCCTGTTCGCAACACGCGTGGGCAGAAAGAGTCCGTTTTAGAATCAAAGGATTTCGAGTCAAAGGCAGGTGTCTCCGAAAGAAGATCCATAGATCGCCGAAGCGATCGAGAGAGTGAGGGAAGTGTCATCGGCTTCAGTCCTGCAAGCGAAAGTGCTCGGCGCATCATAACTCGAAACGAGAAAAACGAAAGTAGGCCATCTTCCCAAACGCGAAAACAATTCGCGAGAAATCAAGCTAAATACATCGCGGATCGATCCGCGATGCTTCAAGACCGACAGCGCGCGAGTTCTCGATCTCCAGATCAAATTGCTCGGCGTGGTTCCGCGGGAAGTAGGGCTGACAGCCGGAGAGCGACATCTCCCGATTTTTCTAGAGTAGGAAAACATCCCGACACAGTCTCGCCGATTTTACACGACTTCGCGGAGAGGACCAAAGGAGCACGCACGAAGTTCGATCAACCGCAAAGCTTGCGGTCCGCGCGACTGGTGCAGGTCGCCGTAAAGGACGGAAATTTGTCCGCAAACGATGAATGTAATCTGGAAAAAGGAGGAGACGAGGGTAAAAATGCGGCGGTAGATGAGGTTGACGCTGGGATCGGCGTAAAGTATCAAACGGCAGTCGAAGCCGCTTTGAGCGGCGAGACCAAGGATTATCCCAAAATCACTCGCCCAAACTCCGCCGAGCAGATCACAAGCGAAAAGGTCTTCCACCACGAAACGACGCGGAAGCCGATGAAGTCGAGTACTTCAAAGAGAACAATTTCTCCGACGAGAGAATGTAGCAGGCGACACGTGCAGTCTAGAGTTTCACGAGTCTCACCTTTGCGAAAAACGGCAGAAATTGATCGTGGCGTCTACGCGAAAGCCCCTTCATTCCGGAGTATCGTGTCAAATGCGGATCAAATCTCCGCGTCCAAATTTTCGACGTACACCGTGAAAGATCGTAAACGCGACAGTGTACTAGTCGCAAAAAAATTGGCGGAATCGTTCGATAAAATGAGCGTAAAACGCAAGAGCGGAGAGCCGGAGGATGAATTTTCTAAAGTGCGACGCGAGGACAAGTATGAAAAGGATCTCGAAAGGATGGACTCCGTAGAGTCGGCGTTGCGACGATTCGACTCTATAGGCGCGAAATTTGAACGTTCGAGCTCGACGAGCTTCCGGACATCTCCGGGGATCTCCTTACGAACGATGGACGTCCAGGCGAAAGCTCCTATTAAAGAAGCAATCGCCTTGGAAGGAACAACGGGAAGTAACGGAGTTTCTCGCGAAGTAACGGATCATACGACTTTACGATCGACGCTAAAATCTCCAGTCGGCAAAGGTCTGAAAGCTAAAAACGCCGCGCGTAAAAGTGATTTGAGAATTCTCCAAAAAGAGACTCGATTCTCCGGAAAACCGGCGAAAGTCGAAGGCTCCATCGAAAGTAAGAGGAGATCGACGAAAATGCGATCGCCTACGTGCAAGCGACGATTGTTCGAATCCGATTCGGAGAAGGAGATTCACGGAGAGCGCTCAAAGACGAGTTGCGCAAAAGCGTGGAAGGATGAGAATTGTTCTTTGGTAAATTTCCGAGTTTTTGAAGACAAAGCAGTTTCAAGTGTGAGATCTTTCAAGGGTGTCGACGTTACGAGAGAATCAGAAGAAACATCCACGTTTTCGGTGAAACCATTGCGGTCCATCGAGAACATTCGCAAATCGATCGATAACGAAGGACACAAGTTAGCCGCTACGGAAGAGTCGAGGTCAGCGATTGCAAATCGGCGTTGGGTCTCGCGTGAGGGTGTCGATGCGAGGAGATCGAGACATCCCACGACCGACGCAGCGAAAAACGTGTTTCTCGATCCTGCGAGGTTGACTAAAATTAAATCCTGTGTATTCAGGATGACGAAGAGTCCGAGTCCCGAGCCGGCTACGTCAAAGCAGCGCGAAACGAATGTACGAGCGAGAGGGAGTACTCCTTCGTCTCCTTCGAAGAGTCCTGACGTCGCCCCTAGGGTAGGTATAATTGATAAATCGCTAATCATTTACATGAATTGAGAAATTACACCGGTCTTTTCATATGTTATGAGAATTCGATCAAATTTTCAAAATAAATTTATGTTTAATCAGGGTATTTACTATCGGGGAAAACTTGGAATTTTCAGGGAGTTTATTTTTTATTCTTGAAAATCATAGGATTTTATTGGTACTCAGAAAAATTTTTAGGAAACTTTACTTTTAAATTCCATCTCTTTTTTTCTGACAAAATTGTTTCATTGATCATTTTTTCTTAATAATGCAAAATCGATTAGTAACAAATATGGCACACACATTTACGTATATTCTAATATGACTCATGAGTTTAAAAAAAAGTTAGTGACAACAGAAGACACTATATTATTTTAAATTAGCATTCTTGTTTCGAATTCTTTACTTCCGAGTTAACTGATTGTGAGTTAAATTCGACATAGATCGTTATATGCCATATATAATTTATATTACATTTTTAGTATCTTTCAAAAAATATTCAAAACTCAAGTAGTTTTTTTTATAATTGAAAGAATATTAAGGAATAATTAAGGAATATCAAAACGTACATTTATTTCAAATAAATTTATTTCATAGTTATATTAAAAAATTCTCTAATTTTACCTTAGAAATTTTTAATAAAACTGTTAAAAAATGCGAGAATTCTTAAGGAACTTTTTTTACAAAATTTGAGTAAACATCCTACATATAAGTAAATATTTCTATTTTTTCAAATTTTTTGACCGTATATAGTTTTCTTTAAATAACTTTTAAAAATAACATTCAGGCTTATGGAAAGAAAACTTTTAAATAAATTAATCGCAAATAAAATATAAGAATTTTAAAAAACAATATTCATAAGAAAAAATAAAGTTTAAAGAACATTTTTTAAAGTTTCACTGTATTATTTTCGTGTAAAAGTAAAAAATATTTTCTAATTATACAATTCTCCTCAAGTGTAATGTCACACTAGTGAAAATGTGGCAATTAATGATGTTTGTTACTACTTTTATATCATTATTATAAACAATTTTTTCTCAAATTTTTCCGCAAAAATATTTATCTATATTAAAAAGAAAATATTTCTAAATAACAAATTGCTATTTTTATTGCTAAAATTTTGTCCATTATTTATTATTTTCAATACGACAATGCTAAATTTCTCTTTTATTAAAAGATGTATACCTATGAATAAAAAGTCATTTAATTCTTTTCCACTTTTTTAAATTGGAAAACTTTCTTGAATCACTAGAAGCCCATAAAAAAAGAACTGATAAAGTGTTTCAATAAACTGATTTCTATATCAGTAACTGATGATTATTATTCAGTTAACTAATGAAATATCATCAGTTACTGATATAGTAATCAGTTTATTGAAACACTTAACAGTTCTTTTTTTCAAGGGAGTTTCCTTATAATAACAAAAATTATAACTTTTCAACGACCTATATTTTTTCTTTCGTTTATTTATCTAATAATTCATATAAGTTCGTACTACAATTGATTTTAAATTAGCTAATACTCAATTTGACGATTTGTTCTCTCAGCGCGCGACTGCAGAATCGAGAAATCAAGAAACAAAGTCCTCGAGAAGAACGACGGTCGCAAGAGGCGCGGATTCGATTGGAAATAAAGTAGTCGACAACGCCGACGGCATTGTTTTCCGAAACGGTTCGCCTAATGAATCCACGACAAGAAAATCTGACGCCTTTACGATCGATTTCGACGATCGACCATCGAGAGAGGATGACGCGATACCGTCGAAAAAATCACCAATCAAAAAATCTTCTAACGACGTAAGACCGATTTTTTTTTTCTTTTAAAACTCGATACACGAATATTATTTATTATATGAGTTTGTGATGAATTACAAAATTCATCTATTGTGTTCATTGCATGGACTAAGCGATGCTGTGTGAAATAATCCATTTCTAAACTTTCGTATCAATTGAAATTAATCACTATGGATAATAACGTAAAATAGCTTACTTCGTGTTGATCTCTTATATATATTAAACTAAAATCCACACAAGTCTAAAAACATACTTTAACATTAATACATACAATAATAATTTTTGTATATATTTCAAGTGAATTTGCAATGAGAACGCTAGCCAGATATCTGGCGCAAAACTAATATTTTACTATAGTCTTCTCATGATTGTGTAATTTATTTCTCAAACAATTGCAATCAGAGTTAATTGGCAAATCATAAGAAAATTCGCACATTAATTGCAGCATTCGGGAAAAAGAGTCGATGAAGGCAATTAATAAACTTAAATTATATTATACAAGGTATAATTTTGTTAACCTCAGTAACCTAAATTCTTATTTCGTTATTAAACAGCAAATTTAACCAAACACGTTTGTTTCAGTGTGTATTCTATACAGAAATATATTTTTATGCAATTTATCTTTATTTCATTTATATGCACAATTTGTTTATTTGCAGAAGCAACAGACAGCTTCCAGTGCAACAGGTCGACCGACCTCAAATTCTAGTGTTAACTTAATTCAAGATTCCAGTGTGAAAGTTAGAATGGCGGAAAGTGAAAGAGCAAAAGGTCTAAGAAAAGGAGGAGGAAAAAATAAAGGTAAAGGTATAGAAAAGCCTTCTTCCAGTAATGGCAAGCTTGCAAACGCGACAAGTTTCAACGAAGATGCAACTAACGACACGTAAGTTTTTCCAGTAATCCCTGTACATTTTATTACGAAACAATAATTCGAATAAAAATACGTAGAAGTTGTCATCAATGTTGTAATTTTTCAAATTTCTGTCTGTACTGGAGAAAAGTGACATTTTGATAAGCAGTAACAATCAAATGGATTGCAAACATATATAACATAACATTTTTATAGAATTTAGTGTGATTTCTATTACAAAAATGTTGGAAAAAAAGATTTTAAAGTTTTCTCATTATTTGTAAAGAGTAGATAATATAGAAGTAAGATTCATTATTGTACGTGTTATTGTAACTAAAAACTATTTGCGTTATTAATCAATAATTAATGACAGGAAGGGCCTGGTAAATTGTAAAATGTGCGGACGCAGCTTCGCGCAGAATCGGATCAGTCTCCACGAAGAGATCTGCGTGAAAACGGCAACTAAGAAGAGGAAGCAGTTTGATCCAGTGATGTCGCGAGTCAAAGGAACCGAACTCGAGCCTTTCGTTAAGAAAAGTCTCTCTAAACGAGAGGTCAGTATTAAGAAATATCATCCAAAACAATCAATGACTAAACGTTAATTTACTAACATAAACTTCTCGATAATATTAGATTTTGTTCTTTTTAGCTAAACTTTTTGCATTGTTCATTTTTCTTCTTTTTCCTTCAAACGAGAAGAGAAAAAGAAGAAAGAGATGATCGGTACAAGAAGGTCAGCTATAAAGAACAGACCCTTATTAGCAAATTTTAATGCAAAATTTAAAGCAACAAATATTAAAGTAACGTCATTCGGCGCTTAGTAAGTAACAAATATTAAAGTAACATTTTAAAAAATGTTGATTTTATTTGTATTTTTAAACCTTTCAAAATAATATTTTATAAACAAATTTTATAAAATAAATATTTTATTAATATTTTTTAAAAATTATTTGATTCATGATTTTTTTCAAAACATTGTTAAAATATTTGGAAAACATTATCTCCAAGGTCAAAGTTGTTCATATTGATGTTATATAAATTATCATCAAAATTGTGATTTTTCGAATTTGTATTGAAGAAAAACATGGCATTTTGTAACAAGCAGTAACAATTAAATAAGTTGCAAATATGATGTTATTTTTATAAAATTTAGATTTTTGTAATAAAAATATTGGAAAAAAATTTTTGAACTTTTTCGTCACTCCTAAAGATTAAATGACATAAACGTAAAGATTAATTATTATATGTTGTTGTAACTAAAAAATAAACGTTAAATACAACGTATTTGAAAACGTTACATATTATTGAATATCGTAATAACATGATAACATAAATGATTTCAAGAGGCGCGGTCACGTCTCGCGCCAAGTCTAAGCTTTAGCGAGTCAGCAGACCGATCCTCTTTTATGCTTACTGGATTATCGCGGTTTCTTTCGTGAAAACCTAAACTTAGTTAGCTCATCCTCTTTCTCCGAAAAAGACAAAAACGTTCATATGTTCACGCTTCGTTTTCAGACTAAAACGAAGAAGCTGGGGACGAAGCCAGACTGGCGACGCAAGCACGAGGAATTCATCAACACGATCCGCTACGCGAGGGACACGCAAGCACGTTTGGCGGCGGGTGGAAATTTGAACGATCTGCCGCCACCGCCACCCAGCGATACCAGCGATTACGTCCAGTGCGAGCACTGCGGCCGGAAGTTCAATCAGGGTGCCGCGGAGCGGCACATTCCCATTTGCAAGCGTATGCAAGACAAGAAGCAGACGCAAGCGCCTAGGGCGCCGAGACGCTAGAGAGGCAATGTTGCGACGATACCTCTCTCCGTGAAGAGAAGGAAGAACGGCCTTGTACTCCCAGATAAATTAACATCTACTCCTTTTTTTATTTTCACGCACTCTTCCCTTCGTCCCCTTTCCGCCGATTCACAAACGTAACACTTCCCTTCGTGTCGTACGCGAGACGCGATTCGCGTCATTTCGAAATTTTCGCTTGCTTCACGTCTAACTTTTCGAAAATTTTTCTCAGAATTTTTATACGAATTGGAACATTTGTCAGAAATATTGAGAAAATCTACATCTTTTCTCAAAATTTTTTATATATGTAAATTCTAAAACATTCTAATATTCGTATAAAAAAATCTAAGAAGTTAAATTATACAAAAATTCTGAAAACTTTTGAAATTTATGTAAAAATTTTAAAAATAAATGAGAAAAATTTGTGCAGGGTAATACGATTTTTTTCAGAACTTTCATATAATTTTTTAGATTTTTAGAAGTTTTTCAAAATTTCTGTACAATTTTATAACTTTTTATAAAATTTCTGATTTCTTTATATGAATCTTAGAATATCTCATAACATACATGAAACATATATACATTATTCTAAGAAAAAATGTATATTTTTTTAGTATTTCTGAAAACTCTTCGAATTTGTATAAGAATTCTGAAAAAAATTGTCACTAGGAACATAAATAAAAAAAATGTTTGATAGACTGAAGATGAAGAATTCTAAAGAAAGTTTCTAAATCACCTTAAATTTTATTAATTAAAGACAACATGGAAATAGTTTCCACATTAAAATATAATTTGCAACATTAGGACGCTATCGGTTCAAATCGGTTTAAATTGAGTGAAGCAGACGAAAATTGCATTAAAAATAAAAAGATTATTTATGTGAACTAACGCGCATGTCGTAATTAATTGGTCAACAAATTCGAGGTGATCGAATATGACAACAATAATCATTGACGTTTCAAGTTATATGCCGCTGATGAATGTCGCTTTTCATACGTGATGCTGCTATCCCCCGAGCGGGTGCTTTGAATAACTATCGATAAAATTTTTTATTAATTAAATTTTATACTCGTTTCGTAATTAAGTGCAATTTTTATAATCGCAAGGATTGTACGCCCGAAATGAAGATGTAAAAAGAAGATGCGTCGATTAATGTACATGAAGGAAATATATTATATATGGCACAAATGTGGGAGTGAGAAAAATTGTAATTCTTTTCGTGACAAAATAACGAATTCTTCCTCAGTCTTAAATTTCAGTTGATCACTTAATCGAATCAAAAATTATCATCGAAATTATTTCGTCCACATGATATTACGTTCTGTAATAGTTTAGTTAGAGGATTTTCCTGATTGTCGTGATTTTGTATTTTGAATTAATTTTATATTTCTACGTTCTATTTATGTAACAAAAATATCTATCCATATTTGAATCATTACTTTTTCTTGCAACATTTGTTATATATATTTGGACTATTATACATATATGTATAATGCTATTTTTTTTAAATTAAACACTAAAATTAGGCACTTTTCAAATTCTTTTATTTACTATATAGTTTAGAAGCGACACACACAGAATAATTTAAATACTGCACTTTCTGTAATGCACTTCTAAAAATTTATACAATTTTATTTCTATCAATTTCTTAGGTGACAATAGTCTGAATATATTACTTTCTGTAAATAATTTACAAGATTTGTAAAACTTTTTAAAATTATATTTCTATCAATTTTCATAAACGAATTAACGGAATTAATAGTCTAAATATTACAGGTGTGCGAATCAAGTATTTGTGAAATCGAATCGAATCAAATCTTTGATAACATATTTAAAATCGAATTGAATCAAAACTGAAATTTTTACAAATTAAATAAAATTAATCTCTTTCGAATTGAATTCGAGTACAAATCAAATTCGAATAAAATTTTCCCAGATTTACATTACATATTAATTTTAAAATAAAGAGTATTTTTGATGAAGTTGCTTTCTTTTTCACACACGAAAAAATTTATTGCAAGAATTTTAGAAAAAAATATTATGTGCGAAGTGAAAGTTTATAATAGATTATAGAGATTATAGAGACAATAAATGTGAAGGTATTATACTGGTAAATGAGAATTGAATCGTAAAATCGTACAAATTATAATATACTACTAAAGTGATAGGTACTTTATAGTACACTTCATTAGAAAAATAAAATGGGATAATTTTTCTTAAAATTTTTTAAATTCTCTAACATTGATATCCGTGAAATTTTGAAACAAATTTACAAGATTGTCTATTGCGTATACAAATTTTTTAATAGCTTATAAGATTTAGAAACAATATCAAATTTTTGGAAATCGACAATTAGACAAGAGAATTAATATGTGATACAAGATCGTGAGATATACTCGCAATATTGAATTTCGAATGTTGCAGCAACATCGCAAAATGCAGATTCAACGTTAAAAAACATCACAGAAACGTCTCTTATGCACATTTTATTTTCAAAAAAATTGAATAAAATAAATGTGTAACATTAGTTTATAAATTGCTGAAAAAATCTAAATTAGAAAAATAATATTGGTTCTTATTATTTAAAATTAATTCTTCTGCTTTCCTAAAATGTACTATTTATTATATATGTAGATAAAAGTATATTTTAGAATGTCAAAAGAACAAATTTTAAGCTAAGTAATAAAGAATTAATTGATATTACTTTTTAAAATTAGATTCTTTCTCCGACAAAATATTTAGAAACTTTACACATTAATTTTATTCAATTTTTTAACAATATAAAAGTAATTTTAGATTGAGAATCATTTTATGTAATTTAGGTTGCTTTTATTAACAAATTAAATTTGTATACTATTTCTTATTAAAAATTATAGATTTTTTTATAATTCTATCATATTATTTATTACATGTATATTTTATAAAATTCAAGTTTATTTACATGATTTTCTTTTTTTGTCCATTTTTGATAAAAAAAGATATCAATAATAATTTATTATTCAATATCATTTTAATGTTGAAACAACATTAACAATCAATGTAGAAAAATAAATATAGGTTCAACATTGAAAAAACATTCGCATTCAATATTCAATGTCTCTACAATGTTCTGTTAACGTTCTGTGCTGTACAGATCCTCTGTCTCTCTCTATCAAGGCGACAGCAAGATAGAAAAGCGCTTTGGCGCTGGCCTGGTCTAAACAATCTCCTTATCTTACATTAAAATTACAAAAATACAAAAATAATTATAAACAGATAAAGACGTACCTACAGGCGACCATCTCATATGCATCTACATGCAGTTTTCGATGCACCTCGGTGGAAGGAAGTAATGGAGGGGAGGACTTCGCACTTTGCATAAAAACGACGATTTCACGCGCAGCACGTATATGATTCGCACAGGCAGTTTGACGAGACATTATCGCAGACAGAATTCCACTCTTCGACATCAACAATCGCGAGGAAAAGAAACACACGGAGGACGATCGCGGATTCGAGAGTTTCGCGCGTGCAATGACAGTCAGCGCGTCGCGAACGAGAGAACGAGCGAGCGACTTTTCAGAAAGCACTTTCTTAAAAAGAGTCTCCCGCCATCGAACCTCAAAAATCATTCCGAGCGAAATACAGAGCGCGAAGACTTGCGCCCGCGCGCTCCGCGTTCCGTCTGCCACCGGTTCGCTACTCGCGATATAATACATCGCGATACATCGATAGCTCGCGAGCGAAGCAGCGAGCCAATCGGAACGGTCCACGATAAAAGTCCGTGCGGCGGCCGGGAATGCCGCCAGCGTATCCGGGCGAACGTCAGAGACGTCAGAGTCAGTTGGAGTCAGTCAGAGCAGTCGAGTGGTTGGGGCTTTGCGCGGAGGCGGTGTGCTGTGCGCTCGCTGCTGTGAGAACTTTCGGCGGATGTGAATGACTTGCTGGTGATGTCGCGATTCGCCTGTGCAATTCACGGAAAGATGTCGAGGCTCTTAGGTAAGTCGCGTTACGCGCGCGCGCGCGTATCGTCGGCGTCGCGGCGCACCGGCTATCGGCGACGCCGTTGACCCCGGACGTTGCCACGACGTCGTCGGTCTCCGGCGTTATCGTCGGAATTCCGTGCGGACGTCACCGCAACAAGTGTCCCATTTCCTTGAGAAAGATTTCCTTCTCGTTCTTCTTCTCCTCCGCTCTTCCTTAGCATATCTGCGTAGCTTAAGCAAATTTAGACACGCACATCCCTCGGACGTACATGGACTGATGCATACTCTTCTCTTTGCAGGCGTTCTTCTGCTAGTCGCCGGAGCGAACTGCATGTACGCGTCCAATTCAGCCGTCGTAGATCTTAGGCCAAATAATTTTGATAATTTAGTGTTAAATAGCGATCACATTTGGGTAGTGGAGTTCTACGCGCCCTGGTGCGGGCACTGTCAACAGTTGACACCAGAATATGACAAAGCAGCCACTGCGTTAAAGGTGACTCATGTTTAATTTATTTTTTTCTATGTATGTATGTATATAGAGTGTTTAGAAAGGTCAGGAACATACAATGTGTTAATAAAGTCAAGAAAAAAGTTCATATAAACTTGTGTCTAAGAATGCTTTATTGAAAAGTTATAAGATTTTCTGTTCAAAGATTATCATTTGTTCTAATAATTATAATAAATGTTTGGAAATTCTTTCTTCTACACAAATGCAAGCTTCCTTTCAGTATAACACAGAACATTCCAGTAATGTTGTAACAACTTTGCATTGTTTCTGTAATATTGCTAAAATGTTGATGCAATATTGTTGAAATGTTATATCACATTTTGTGCTATATAGGATTTGTCAAACTAATAACTGTTAAACTCTTTCAAATAACCCTTGTACATTTATTATAATTATTATAACAATTGACAAAAATTTTTGAACATTTCTAACTTCTCAATAAATCATTTTCAGACATAAATTTATATAAACTTTTATTGGACCTCTTTAATACATTGTATAAGTTTGGCTCTAATCATTCCAAACATTCTGTACATATACATGCAAATGTACAAACATATACATATATATATTTTAACTTATTCTAACAGGGCGTTGTAAAAGTTGGCGCAGTAAATGCTGATGAACATAAGTCTCTGGGAAGTAAGTACGGCGTTCGTGGTTTCCCAACGATTAAGATATTCGGACTTGACAAGAAACCGGAAGACTACAACGGTCCGAGAAGTGCAGCTGGCATTGTCGATGCTGCATTGAATGCCGCTAGTCAGAAGGTTCGAAAAGCATTGGGTGGTAAAACTTCGGGAGGCGAATCCAAGGTGAGTTACAATTCGAAAACTACTAACTCTAACTAGGTTTTATTTACGAGAATTATTTAAGGAAAGATGGCATAATTTATATATACATTTAGAAAGAAAAAGTTGTTAACTTGACTAAATTTTTCAATTTGATTAAATTTCTTCAGTTGAAGTATTAACTTGAATATATAACACATATGTTTAACTTAAATACATAAATACTTCAACTGAAGAAATTTAATCAAATTGAAAAATTCGTCAACAACTTTTTTTAGTGTAAGTAGAAAAGATAATTTTCTATCGTGCAAATAATTAAATAGTATTTATTATTGCTTACTTGCAGAGTAAAGATCCCAAGGATGTGATAGAATTGACGGACGAGAACTTTGACAAGACTGTTTTGAATTCCGAAGACATGTGGCTGGTTGAATTCTATGCTCCTTGGTGCGGCCACTGCAAAAATCTAGCGCCTGAGTGGGCGGCGGCGGCTACCGAATTGAAGGGCAAAGTCAAACTGGGAGCCCTAGATGCCACTGTAAATTCGTTGAAAGTGAGACACCCGCTTTACTAATATTTCGTTATGACATGATCAACAATGACGAGCTTATTCTAACGCGCATAATATTGCAGACACATGAATATGAGATCAAGGGTTATCCTACCATTAAGTTCTTCGCGCCGGGCAAAAAGGACGCCGACTCGGTGCAGGATTACGACGGCGGTCGCACGAGCGGCGATATCGTTAATTGGGCACTCGAAAAACTGACCGAAAATATCCCGGCGCCAGAAGTAGTGCAGATCACATCCGAACAGAAACTGAGGGCCGCATGCGAAGATAAGCCGATCTGCGTGGTTTCCGTTTTGCCGCATATTTTAGACTGTCAGTCCGATTGTAGGAATGGATATTTGAAGATTCTAAGTAACCTCGGTGAAAAATACAAGAAAAAGATGTGGGGGTATGCACTAAACTTATGTATACATTATTCTTAAAATGAACTTTTTCTTTTTTTTTTTTCTTTTATACTTTGGATGTGATTATGAAATCCATTCGGTATTTTTTTATTTTTTAATTCTTGTCGCTATTGTTTAATTTGATATTATACGTAACTAAGAAAAATACATTAAAATAATAGGTATTGATACCAATAGAATTAACACAATTGTTTTTATATGATCCCAGAATAGAAAAAAAGCTTTTACGTAATTCAATTTATTAAGAGGCTATAATTAAGTTTGTTTTAAATCGCATAACTTAGTTCAAATGTTGATAATTTATCTGATAGTTTTTAAAAATATAATTAATTGTAATATATTATAATTAAATTTATTTTATATCGCGCGCTTCAATTATTTATTTCATATTGCATAAACTAATTATTGATAATTTTGTCAGTGTCAAAGAATATTTATTAATAATTTTCTATTAAAATATTCTATATTTTTCGTACAGATGGGTCTGGGCCGAGGCTGGTGCACAATCACATATCGAAGATGCGTTAGAAATCGGAGGTTTCGGTTATCCCGCGTTAGCAGCTGTCAACATCAAGAAAATGAAATATTCCTTGTTGAAAGGTAGCTTTTCATACGATGGAATAAACGAGTTCCTGCGAGATTTGAGTTACGGCAGAGGTGGAACCGCGCCCTTGAAGGGCGCTCAATTGCCTGTCATCATCGAAACAACGCCTTGGGATGGCAAGGACGCCGAACCTCCGCAGGAGGAGGACATTGATCTTAGCGACGTTAATTTAGACGAGAAAGACGAGCTATAATTTACTTGAAAGCCAATTGATTGAAATTCTTCTTAGAAGAATTTACCGTACACACAACGTATATCGTTTCTGATAAAAACTGATTAAGGGGCGTTAATCGCGAATCGGTATACAAGTCATCGCCCCACGATTTATTTTGTATTATCAGACTTAATATATCTACATATACTTAAGAGTTCTACGTCGATTAATTTCGTAATGAAATTAAAAAGATAAGGAATAATTCCACTCAATAATTTTTGTATAAAAACTCATCGTTGGTACGTACAATCATTTGTCGCTCTATGTATCCTAAGGAAGACCAGTTCTCAGGTGCAGTTATCTAGTTTAAAAAAAAAAACACGTTTAAGTAACTCTTCCATCCAAAAGCCAATTTTATACGGTTTTATTTTGCGTTGCTTTAGGAGAGAAGAAAACTAGAGTTTAGACTCTTGTCATAAAACGTACGCGTGTAACTCTCATGTATTGTTTGCATCGTTCTCCATACATTTGGATAGGAAAAAAAGGTAGAGCAGTTCGAAGTACATTTGCGCTCCGTGTGTTTGTCATGATGCATTTATTAGCCTGCTTACTTTTTACAAGTAGGTTGTTTTAAGATACACATAGTTTATGTAAAAAAATCTATTTGTAATAAATATACATCATACATTTACATGTATACTATTTCTATAGGAGTCATTTTTTCAGGAGTATCATGATCTTTACGCGTTAATGAGGATAGCGCAAGAAAAATTTGTTCCATGGCTATTAATTGCTTTCTCCCTATAATGGGACCAAAATTTGGAGATTACAAGAAATCAGTCTGTTGTAATGTTAATATAACATTAGTATTGTCATCTAATTACAAATGTACTCTTTTACAGTCTTTAGTCTTCCATCACGAGCAAAATTACTGGATGTTATGTATTATTTCTACTAACTAACGATTATATTAGAAACGATTATGTTAAAATGTTACTAGTTAGAAATTTTTAGATACATTTAACATTTCCTCGTTTCTAACATGTGTCCACGACAACCTTTAATTTGTATAATTCAGTCTTCTCATAACGCGGTATATAAATGCAATAAAAATGGAATTATTTCTATTGCTATGTAAATGTTTGTAAAATTTATAAAGTTTATCCCGCCGTATTGCATATAATAGGAAGACGCGATAATGTCAATCTTAACTCTTTGTACACACGATTTGACACAAATGACTCAGTGTACTTCTCTTTAAAAAATTAAGAGTATTTTAGGACATTTACTCAAATTTTGTAAAAAAAATTTCCAGATTTTCCAAGAATTTTATGCAAAATTTCAGGTAAGATTAGAGAATGTTTAAATGCAGTTTTGAAATAAATTTATTTCATTATCTTTTAATGTTCTTTAATCAGTCAAAGAAAAAGCCACTTAAATTTTAAATATTAAATTTGAGAAAGTACTAAAAAAATTAATATGAATTAAATGGCATGTATAACAATTACAGTCCACAAGACATAATTCTAGTCCATCAAAAGTACAAAATTTGAAAGGTGATTACACTGTCAATTTCGAATAATGTACTGTCTTCTATTGTGTCACGAATTTATAAAAACTCTTGAATCAAATGAGAATCTGATAGGTATATATCAGTATTTATTACTAATTAATTGTCGGCATTTTGTATTATCGAGAAAAGAATAATCAAAGGAACAATTTTATCAGAAAAAAATTTAAATTTAAATTCTCCAAAAATTTCCCCCGAGTATCAATAAAATTCCATGAATATCCGCAATTTTCAAGTAGAAAAAATACCTAAATTATTTCGGTAGTAAGCATCCTATGTAATTAGTTACGATATCTATATGTAATTTTTTTAAAATAAACCATACGAATACTTTCTATGGCAAAGTATGTGTAAGAGTCATTGTAGAATTTTTTATACTTGTAAAAGTAATGAAAATTAATTCAGAAGTGTTGTGACTCAACATGTGTATAAAAACCAGAGACTTAATATTTTATTACTCTAAAGGATCTTATGGCAGTGATCTTAAGTTGATATAAGACTTAATTGCTATTAAACTCGTACAAAAATACTTTTACTCTAAATAAATGTATCTGTGCTTATAAAATAAATGTCTGAGTTATGTTATCTTTATGAGCTTTTTCTTATCGATTCAATGATGCATTATTTGATACGTCGTTTGACACGTCGTTTGGATTGCAATATACTCTCAGTGCATGTGGCACATTATTAGCATTGTCAGTGCACACAGAGTTAACTTCTGTTAACTCTATGATATCGTAGGTTCTGTCCTTTTTGCATAAATATGGGTACAGTATAAAGGCGTAGTAAGTTATTGTAGTAAATATGATGACACCTATAATCAGTGCGATAATCCCCCAAGCTGACAGGAAAGATTTCCGAAATCCTGAATGTGAATGTGACTCATTTCTTAACAACATCGATTCCTGCAGTTTCTGATTCCTCTCATTTGGTGTGTAGTACTTGGCATGATTCTGATTGTTCAAGACTCCATGGTAAACGTCCGAACTCTGCTTTGAGCCACCATTCCAAGTCAATCCGGTTTCAGCTCCAGGGAATATTGCTGTAAACCATTTGCGTCGTCAAAGGTATTACGGAATTGATTGGAATGGAAATTAATCAATTTTCTAAAATAAAAACGCTACGGAAATTTAGAGACAATCAAATAATTTCGATCGGAATCCATTCCGAAGAGTTCCATAATATTTTCATTATCATGAAAGAAAGGCATTTAACAAGGATAACACAAGTATAACGTGACCAGAATAAAGAGCAGAGCAAGCTCGAAATGTTCCGAGAACGCTATTTCGAAATAAACTCAGCACTTACCGACAACGACGATAAAGACTAAAAAATATATTGCTCCCATAGTGTCCGGATTTATCAGACTTGCTTGTCTTTGTCAGAAATGCAGGTAAGTTCACCTGTTACGTGATAGAATACCTTAATGATGCAAATATAAATAATTATTCACATTTGTCACAACTACTGCTCCACGCTCCACGCTTCACTCACCACACAGAACATATATAAAGACTCACCACCACTCACCACTGTGTTCAGCGTCCAGGTCCAGCGTCAAAGCATAGACATTTATATAATAAACTAGACTGCTAACTTGGTCCAAATACATGGCCCCACAAAAAGCATGTGATACAAAAATCATGCGCATGCGTGAAGCTGCGTGAAGCTGCAAGGGTGCGTTCCGTTTTACGCATACAGCCTGATCAGATTGTACGCAGCAAGCGGCAAATGTCGAGCAGCAGGCTTCGTTGTATTTTGGGCGAGTAGCAAACTTCATCGATTAACTACTACTCGACGATAGCCGCTTATTGTGCAATCTGAATCTAGCTTAGGCTGATGGCGGAAAACGAGACCTAAGCGCTTAACCCTTAAACACACCGATTTTGTAAAATACGGAAACACATTTGCGGGTCTGAGAGAC
>QKQZ01049745.1:0-17442 GCA_003595255.1 Solenopsis fugax
CGGATTGAACGTTTGCGCTTGGCAACACTGAAATTCGATTATGATCGCACCCTTTTGCGTTACAATCGTATTACACGAGAATGTGTAAAACGGGTGTTTTCCTTTTTTTTCTTTTTTTTTTTCGTTACAATCCCGTCAGATTTTTGGTCTGTGTCGTTTCTGTCGTGCGTAATAGTTAGTGTTACGCGAAATACGACGAATTGTAGACAGGACAAACGGTAATTAAATCAGCGATATCTACCGCGGGATAGAGGCGGCAGCGGTTTCGGATGAACTTTCACCGAATACCGCTGCGACGACAGCAAGGGGATGAGAAACAGCCGGAAGTCACGACCCCATTGTTGGGTCGGCATTAACATATAAATAAACTCGGTCGTCGAGCTCTACTCGGTGTTAGACAGCTTCGCAACTTTTTTAATAAAAGGGAAGCTCTTCGGCGTCCGGTTGCTCGAACTGTCCGAATGGCGATTAGTAATACTAGTAACGCAGATACTATCTTTTTAACCGCACATATCCTATTACGAAGTGCTGAACAAATGCATTTCTCTTAATTTCTTTGCCGTTATATCCTAAAAGTACGCTTTTGGGATATAAAACCTAAATTGTGCTTGCGAGACACATACACACATATTCTTCCTTTCTACAAATAATTACATTTTACAAACCCTTTCTCTCTCTCTCTCTCTCTCTCTTTCTCTTAATGATTTAATTTGCAGTTTATTATTTTTTAAAAATAAAAAAAATTTTTTTTATCAAATTTGTAAATTTGTTAAAAATCGATCCAATTCTACTTTGGAGAATCTCGTTACATACTCGTTTTTAATTTCAAACTCAGAGTGCGAGTATGTTTAAATACCACCCAGTTTCAATAGATTGTGCTGTATTCATCATGCTATGTATATCAGCTTCTCCACTATCTAATCCTCTTTGAACCGCGTCTACCTCACAATACGAGAGAGAGAGAGAGAGAGAGAGAGAGAGAGAGAGAAAGAGAGAGAGAGAGAGAGAGAGCATCCGTTATCGTGGTGGATGCGCGTGAACACGCATATTTAGCTTCATTGCTCGCGAACGTGCGTGCGATGTGAAGGTGTTCGTGAGATCGTAATGCGTGCAACATGTGCGATCGTGACTCGTACGTGGCTGTAATCAGCCACACGCACATGCGGCACGCACCAAGCGGCTGCTAATTATTTTATCAACGTTCCTCTTTGACGGATCTCGTACCTTCCTCGCATTTACATGAGATATACGGAATGAATTTGCGTCGCCACGCATTAAGAGCCGATTGATAATTTGATCCCAAGCTGTTTGAAATTTCATCATGAATTGTTTGGTGTAGTAATTGATCTTCGATAGACTCACACATATTTTAATATCTGTAATTAATTTTTTTTTGTCATTTTCATGTTTCTGGTTCAATAATTTCTTTAGCGAGAGAATTCTGTGATCTTAAATATTGATGATTGATTAGAAACGAAAATTGACTGATCAGGCTAACAAATTGTAAGATTTAGAGACAAACGATACCATAACGGTAAATGTTATAATAATATTTTCTATGCGAGGAAGATATTATCGATGTAGATATTTTTAAAGATTTCTATTGTCACAGAAAAACTGTATGGAGTGACGACGAATTAGTCTCGCCATCATTTAGTGCCTTTGGCCTTTGATTAAAAACTCCTCTCTCTCTGTCTCTCTGTCTCTCGTTTTGTCTCTGCACCTCTTTTCATGAGTTTCGCCAACCGCGCAATTTTTAGCCGTCCTAGCTCCAACCATGCAATGGCGAATGGATGTAAAAGGAAAGGAGGGCACGTCGAGGACAATTTGTGTTACAAATAGGCTGAGGACAGCGTAATAGGTAACAAGAAGAAAACTAAGCGATCGCATTAATTGTGTCCGAGGGAAGAAGTTCTCCCGCACGTCCCTTTCGTCTCTAACGATCCTCGGGGAGGACAAGTAGAGAAAGGGCGGTAATAGAAAAAGAGTTATTTCGGTCGGCTGCTGATTCCGCTAAAATCCCTCGTAACATGAAACCGGCTAAACGCAAAGAAAATAACCGGCTTCCGCGATTTACTCGTAAAAGGCTAAAATACGACTTCAAAACCGTCCCTCTTAAGATCTATTTTCACGATACTGTTTATTTCTTAAACTTGAAATTATTGCCTATTTATTATTGTTTCATATTATTACAATCGATTGATAGAATGAATGATATATTTTAATTTGTCATATATAATACATAACAATATATATTTTTAATGTAAAATCATACAATTGAATGATAAAGATTATTATAGATCATAAATGACTATTATTTATATATCATTATTTTAATAATATATTATATGTAAATAATAGTTCACAGTTATTTATGTTCTATTGATTGAAAATCAACTGCTAATATATAATCTTTATTATTAAGGTATATTTTGTTCTTATTGATTAAGATATACTTTATTAAGACTTTTGTTATAATAATGTTGATTAAGATAGGACTTTTCTCATTAAATAATGCATTTTGTTTCGCAATAATAAAATCACCATTGTTGCCATATCGAGATCTGGCATAATTAGGCCTTATAACAGATCGTTGCAAGATCCAATAACAGATTCAGTAATCTTTGCTGGTTGTGCTAATTAACGTCGATGTCCTGCGTTCTTCATAGCAATTCTATTGTTGCACGGCGAGTTTCGTATCTGAGAGACAGGATAATATCAAATTTCAATTCGCATCTCGTGAATCGATACGCGTTTCATATTCAATCAGGCAATTAACGTACACGCAGTTTCGCGTTGGTAGTTTCAGGAAAGGACGAGCGTCGACAGAACCGCCTCCATTTGGTGGGTTTAGGCATTGCCGGACTATTTCCTACTGAAATATTAATTGCAACGCGATAGGATAGCCAACGTCCATCGCGATATCCATCGCATGATTGCTACGGCGAATTACGGGCGGAGTTCTTGCGTAGCGATCGATTCGCATTAAAGCGTGATTCGCGTCGGATTTTGCCGTCACGGCCGATAGAAGCATCGATTTGCTGTAGACGATTCAAATCACTAAGGGAAACGAATAATTGATTAGCAAAGAGAATACAATCTGATAAAATAGAATTTATTTCCATGAATTATTTTTTAAAAGAAGTCGATTATATGGTAATATATGGACTGAATATATTTGACAAAACCATATTATAATAAACTGAATACTAACATCAATAAAAATAGCATTATTATTTTAATAAACATTAACAAAATTTACCTTATTCAAATTATATAATATGTACAACGTAAATATAAACATAATGTTTAACTTTTAGTTATTACTCTGTTAATTATTCATTTTCAAATTTTATTCTTTGCAATATCAAAGTGCAATAAAAAAGACTTGAAATTTTATGAGAAAATTGTTCCTAAATGAGGATAAAATGTTAATCTGAATTGAAATAATCGGCATCAATAGGTTACGTAAATTAAGTATGAAAAATATACAGCCTTTACCCTGAAGTCCACAAAAATGTTACTATGGCGTTGACAGAAGTTTCTGCCTACAAGTCGTTTACCCTCAGACCATAACCCCTTTTACGACGCGGCCATTGTTACGAGCAACAGTTTCGTTCTCCGTCGAGTCTCGAGTTCCATCGCGATAATAATCCGAGGCGCCGTGAGGAGGTCGATGATGGAAGCGAAGGGGGTTGGGCAAGAGGCAGGGGAAAACGAAGTCGCGCGGCAGTCCGTGCTCTCGCGCGATGCCGCTGGGGAGGGTTGAGAGGGTGTCGTGGGAGGGTGGGATCAGGCGAATTGTTTTAATAAAGCGGCCGCGGAACGTAGGATGGTGGTTGAATCCGGTAATTGACTTGGAAGCTCGCGCGCCGGGGGAACGGCGCGCGAGGGAAATATTCAAATTCCTTCATTACTCGCTCAAAGAATCGCTAATGCTGGACGGAATCGCGCGGAATATTATTATTCCACTATTTTAGCAGTTCCCACCGTTGTGACGTTCGTCGAGGTCGAAGCGATAACGGAGGATAGTTAGAGGAAGATAAGTGCATCTTTCCTTTTCTCTTTCTCCTTTACTCGTTTGTCGATTGCCTTCTAATATAACGCTCTTTTGTACAACAACACTTAATTGTTACGATCACAATTATTTAATAAAACTAAAACTTTGTATATAACAGAATATATGTCAAATTTGAAAAGTTTTATGGTATTCTTCACCAATATATTAAAGTAACGTCTTTTCATTTTGTACTATTTATTATAGTAGCACAATATTACGCTCTACGTCATAATTTTTAATATATATTTTTCAAACCATTTTTTTCACTTATATATTGCATAATTTTATTTCTAAGAATTATTTTCACTACGTAGTAAACTCTTAATCGGCCTTACTCTGCTATGTTTTTTCATTCCTTCTTTTTCTCCTTCTCTTCCTTTAATATTACTTCTGCTATTTCTTCCCCTTCCGCTTCTCTGCAGCTTGTTCTTTGTTTTTATTCGAGAGAAGTTCCGGTGAAACGATGACAGTGTTCGAGAAAACTGGGTTATTGTAAGCACCGGTACTCGAGTACCTTACATTCGTCTCCGAACAAAGGCAAATTGTTAATTGAATGCGAAACAAAATCTGTCCCCTTTATCCTTTCCCTCATTCTCTTTACCGCTGTTATATCATTGACAATTCTCGAAGATTTGCAAAAGGCCGCCTGGAGGGAAGGTCGGACTTCTTGCAGATCCACGCGACGATCTTATTATCCCTGCGAGTATCCGCGTGAGTGCCACTCGTGGAGACCCGGAAAACCTCAAGCAATGTCGAACTCTCTTCCAGAATACCTTTTGACCTACAGACTCGTTTCAAGTATTGCGACAAATCTTTAGCGCGCTTCTCTCATACATCACCTTTAGTTCGCAGATAAAAAAGCATGCAACAAGAATAATTCAATAAACCGCAACGTGTCCATGTAGCCGTCGCGATATTTTTGGAGAGTGTTGATTTAATAAATCGCTATAACTGAGTAATCAATATGGTGCATATTTTCGGCAAATGTACGTATGAATGAGTGACACTTTAGCATGTAAATTTGTCAAACTGTCACGGAGATTTAGAAATTATTTACTATTTCTGAGCATTAAATGTATCAATAAACGTATTAATTAAATGTAACAATTGTTCAATGTTAGTTCATTGTGTATTGCTTGCAATACTATCGCTGACGTTAATTTTGTGCTGTAAAATTCATGCACCTTGTTGTGCCTTAACACGTGCGGTGTGTAAAATGATAAAAATTTAATTTTCACTTGCAACCTACAAAATAAATTGGGTTTTACGAAAATAACCGTTGTATTGTAGTAAAAAAAGAATATTGTATTTCAAGAGTCACATATCAAAATTTTCATTTTCCAGAGAAGAGAAAGATTACGTTTTGAGCAAAACAAATTATATTTGCGTAAAATATCGTTGTATACAATGATACGTGATTGATAAAAAATATAAATTAATCATATCAGTATATTCTCAAATTTCCAATTTCATTGAAATTTCGATTTTTTTCAACCAACAAATACGCGTTACGTATTAATTGAAGATAAAAAGCTTGTTGTAAACAATTGTACTTGTAAAATACAAAAAGTTAATTTATGTGCGTTTGTACGTGTATGTATACAGTTTATCTCTTTGATATTTCGTATCAAGTATTTGTCATTCAGAGAAAGTCGGTTTGTAGAATATACAAATGGCATTTCGTTATATGAATAAATATCACATACACATTGCATTTTCGAATTGATATTAAACTGTAATGAAGGAAATAATAAGAGTTATTAATATAAATTATTTTATATTAATATTGCACGTTCGTTTTCTAATAAAATTCATGAAATCACAGAAGCGACAGAGCTTTTGCGCCGTACATAGCCAATCGACATCTGCGGTTTCGATTGTAACGAAAATAATTATTATGACGCATGAGAATTGAGCAAAATATATGCGGCAAAAACGGAACGAAGAGAGAATGAAGAAGGGGAGAAGGGTAAATACTAGTAAAAAGCGCTATGGCAGGAACGGGTTGTGTGACGATCGATGAAAATCTATTACCGACGAAATCCGACGTGAGCGCGACAAATTAGAGAATTAATTGTATAAATCCCTCGGCCTGCAAGGCACGGTAGGGAGAAGCTTTGTAAAGAGGAGAGAGAAGAGGGAGGGAAAGCGAGAGGGGCGAGTTGAAGTAGAGCGGTGGGGACAGGGGGTCGGTTGGTTAATCCCTTTTCGAATTTCCACGGACGCTCTCTCGGCCGCAAATTGCCGTACAAACCGTCGGAAATCGTTCGCGAAGCGTTAATAATGCAATTTAATTTTAATAACGAGCGATATCGGAACGTCGACTGGCCGGAAAGACGAGCTGCGCATCACCTCGACAAGAAAGCGACGAATCGTTCCTTTGTGATATTACGTTGCGATAGACCAACATAAAACTAATATCATTTAGTAAACTAAATAACAACTTTCTTAATGATTTTTTCTAATTAATAATGTCTCCTTTTATTAATTACTCATTGGTACACTAACCCAGTTATGCTACTATATATGTGTGTGTGTGTGTGTGTGTGTGTGTGTGTGTACATATTAGTTCTCTCTCTTTCTCTTTCTCTTTCTCTTTCTCTCTGATCATCTTATTTGTTATATGTTACTAATTTTGCTCTCGTTATTATACTATATTTTTATTATGTCGCCTAGCTTTATTACACATTATCTCTGTTTATATGTTTTCTCATTTAAACTAACATATCATTTCTTGTAAATCTTTTGCAAGAAAGTTTTCATTAATATGAACAAATAAGATATGAAAAGGTTATACGATCAAAATAATATCATACTGATTATTAGTTCCTTGTCTGTGACTCCCGATAAGTTTATCATTCCCCTATACCCATAGTAAATAGGGTTGAAAATTAATGCAACACACTTTCGAAACTTGACGTTTCGACTTGTAGTTTGGGATAAGTGCAAGAAGATCTCACCAATCTTTGGTAATCAGTGCACGCTGTGTTTGGATTATTAGCGGGTTTGGGACCGGCAGAGAGCGGCGGGTCAAACGGACCACGGGGTTAATTCGCGTTAATTCAGGTAATTAGTCCGCATAATTAAAGCCACGATGTTTGCATACTGAGGGTGAAATATATATGCAGAAAGAGAGAGAGAAAGAGAAAAACCTAAAAGTCAACTCGATCAGATTTTATATCAAAGGTTCGGCACAAAATTCTTTTTATGCCAGTTTAAAAGAAACAGTTATCAAATTCATATTTCCATAGATTTCAATGACTTCTTTGGCGTTAAACTCATCAAATTCTTGATTTCAGAATGATCTCAAAATTTTCAAATTTTTTAAATGTAATTAAGAACTCGAAAATTATAACGGTTGAGTATATATGCAATTCGTATTCTAATTCGTAAGTGTAGATACATTTTAAAAACCGCTGAGCGTACAGAAAATTTAAAGAAAAGTAATTTAATAAAATAAACTGACATTTTCCAAAAGTTAATTGACCTGTGTAGCTTTAGAAGAAGTAATTCAAATAATAATTGTCTTTTTCTTCTTTATGACTTTCAATTCAATTAAATTTTATTATTATTTTAATTTTACATTTGTTAAACAAAATATTTCTAATATTTTTTATAGATCAAGATTTAATACGGTTGATCAAATGAATAGCGAAATTTGTTAGTTCAGCGCAAGGAGAACATAATCCCTTCACTTTCTTCGCTCTTGACACGCGACAAAGAGAAATGCTATTGCGGTGTTAGGAATTGGTTCTTACGGTTAATGCACTCTCCTTAGTGCGAATTTGGTTCTTAATACAAGCACACTGAGTCGTGCAGACGCTCGTAAAGCGGTATTATGAGTTACGAGCCGGCGGGATTAAGGCCGATCAAGCTCTCGTAATTCCATCGGTGACGCGCGCTGCGGTTTAACTCCCCGTTGTATGCTATCAGAATTTTTCATTGTCACTTGCAATGTTCGTAGATATTTGGCAAATATTCGCGCTCAGTATAATTAGCTGACACGAAGCAAACCTAAAGTGACGAAGTTTATAATAATATTTCATCTTGCATATATGAAAAACTATTTTTAATCCTTTCCGTATAATTCAATAGAATCAAATAATATTTAAACACATTAAAAACGCTTATTGATCAACAAATGCACTTTATTTTTTAAAAATTTATTTTTTATCTACATTTTAATTGCAAAGATTTACGATGTTAAAAATCACATTAAAGAGATTTGGGACATTTTATAATAATTATAGTCAACAGATTCGGAGCGCATAACTGTTGATGTTTGAATGTAATTAACGTAGAGAATTATAATCCTATAATATACTCTACTTCTCTCTTTTGGAGTTATTACGAGGAATAAAGTCTGTATGTCAAAATGATAGCGTGTGACGCAAGATTAACAATATATCGCCTATGGCGATTGCATACATTTTGTATATATGAATTCAAGCAGTGTCTTCGTGTTTCCATTATGATTTCGACTATATAAATAACAATAAATACGATTATGACATCAAAATAATTATAGAACAGAAACAGTTGTAACGTCATATTTGTCCACTTTTTAATTACATCGTGTTCTTTTATATTAAAACTAATGTGCGTTTAATTCTATGCAGAAATACATTTAATTCTATGTAGAGATTAGGGTCAAAAATCATGATGTAAAAGCATAACAGCATTTTAAATTTAATTAAGTTTTTCGTAAGGAAATTTTTATGTATGCTGCTGTTTTAATTAAGTAAGTTAATAAAACTTTATATTCGTTTTAGATGAAATTTTGAGAAATTTTTCGTTTGCAATGGACTTAGAATTTCAAATATTTTTATTTAATGTTTTGAAATGTAACAAGAGATCCTTTTGATACTTTCAAATTTTCAAAGATTGCTGCGGTACTCGTGTCTGTCATAGATACGATTTTTTTTCTAAAGTCACGTTTCTTTTCATTTCTTCTTTTTTAAAAAGATATCGCCTTTGCTCGAAGTTCATATGCTACATGTGGCGCAGGTGAGCGCAGCAGGCGAGATCAAAAGATTTCGGCGAAAGAGGGGATAGAATCAGAAAAGTGGAAGGAAAACCTTGGACGGATAAGGGGTTGAACAGCGAAGCGGAATGAATTGCTTCCGTGCAGACGGCGTTCTGTAACTGATAGCTCTGTCTTCATTTCTTTCTGACACGACAGTCTCGTTTCCTCCTCCCTTATTGTCTCCTTTGATTCTTACTAGTTCTCTATACCTTCTACTCGCGTTCCGCGTTCTCGAAGCAGCCGAGAGCAAGGAGCGGAAGGAGAATCTAGAAAGAGACGGTAAAGGGTCGTGCGCGTTAGGAATGAAACCTGTTCAGTCACATGCGATTGATTTTATCCAAGATCGATTATCATAACTACGATATACTCCTTTATAAAATCTTTTGATGTTTGGTGTGACGAGAAAGTTGTACATTCTTGTGGTATTTTAACGTAAAATCAATTTTTAACAAACAAGACAACATTTATTATTAATCAACGAAACTACGTGCAATATTAATTATTATTTAATATTTTACATTTATCTAATTGCAGTTACACGAAGAAAGTTCTTTATTCTTATTTATTTATTAGGAAACATAATAAGTATAACACACGCAAAGTCGCGAAATTCATAATTTGTTCAGAGTGAAATAAAAACACACATGCATATGCAGCTATTTTTAATAACTCGTGCGTTAAAAACTCATTATTCATTCTTGATTGGATTGAATAAATTTAGATGAATGATGATATACTTTTGTTAATGCAAACTTCGCTTTTTCAACTGTATCATATTATCATACGTATTATAACATATCCCACGAGGAAGATAAGTCAACAAAAACTTTATAAATTCCACAAATACACACGTGAAATGTGAAAACCATACTATGAAAACCATTACATATTACTTTAGTAAAGAGAAAGAGAAAGAATTGATATATTTCTAAAAAAATTTTTCAATTCGAGTTTCTTTCTATTATGGTTTTGATCTCATTATAAGTACGAGTAGCAGTGCGCATCTAATTTCAAGTATGTTTCATTTATGTTAAAAACTAAATTAAGAGAATAGCGTTCTGAGATTATTAAGCGAGGCAAATAATAAAAAAGCACATAATTACAACGAAATCTCACGAAGCATCACCCGAACGTAAAGCTGGGGCTGATCCCATGTAATGAACAATTTCTTGTTTAACGAATTCTCCGGCGAGTTGTATTTTTTCGTTCTTCACATTCTTCCGTACGTCCACCCAAATACTACATATACGCGAAAGCGACCTCGTAGAATCCGAGATGAATCCGCGGATAGGTATATAAATATGTGTCGAGGGGTTTAGAGGGATACCGAGAAGAGAGAAAGAGACAAGAGAAAGGGTGAGAGAGAGTGTAGGGACTCGAATATGTATTTAATATGCAAATTAAAGAAACGGGATTATGTCATGCGGAATGTGGCGTGTGATATTTCAAAGCTGGCCGACCTGAGGATTATATTCTTGCAGTCCACCTGTATCGGTATTATGTAAATCTATGCGCGCGCGCTCAGCAGCTTCGAATGCATTTAATATCCCATTTCTTTCAGTTGCACGTCCGATAAATTTGACCACGACTCTCTCTCTCTCTCTCTCTAAGAGTCTATCCATAAAAGATAGTTGAAATTTCATTCAACATACAAAAAATTAAGAAAAAATTTGTGTAACATGAAACATTCTAGTCAGCTTATAGTATATTTACTAGTAAAAATCAGTCAGTTGTATACATGTCCTGTATTCTAGCGAGGATTATATTGTTCCCGCAACAAAGTTTGTTATGGCCTCGGCTCTCGGTATCGATGATAGGCGATAAAATTTAGCCGAGAATGGCGGGCAGTGAACTCACGTCGCGTGGCTTGAAAGTTGGCGATTTCGTCCGTAGTAAATGGATTTTATTTAATAGCACGCGAAATCGCATAACGTTCGTTAGGGATCGTAAACCCGAAATGCGTGACGCTCGTTGAGCCGCGTTGAATTATGCACTTCGAGTTTACGACCCCTAAGTAACCCGGACGAGCGTTCTTCCACAGCAGTAGTAAAGTTTAACTCTGAGTCGCCACAAACGCAACATTTTATCTTTCGTTCGTTCGCTGGGAGAATGATCGAGAGCGCGGAGCGAGCCGATACTCGTGAAATTCGTTCTGGAATCAATCGCGATTTTTCCGTAATCGTTTATGTCGAGCACGGTGGCCGAAAAAAGTTTCAACACACGTGGAATAAAGCTGTCTGTTTTGCGAAATGTTATGAATTTAGAGTGCGAAAAATGAATAAAACATATCATCGCTCGTCGAACGCGACGGTATTCCGCGAACATCCGGCAGTGGTGGAAATGTACGGCGAGCATCGAAATCGCATATCGATTTCGCGGGAGATATACACGTGTCGAGAGCGTGGAAGCCGGGCGATAAATTCTTTCTACTCGAAACACTTATTTGCGATATACGTTCTCTCATGCGAACATCGCGAAAATCTATTCGCCAGCTCGACGATGGAAATTTAGGAACTTTATTCAATGAATCCTTTCCAATATATTTTCCCTTTATCGAACTCGGATCGAGCGCGATCGGCGCGTGACAGGATCGCATGATTTATGCGCGTGATTTCCATTGGCCATGACAAATGGTGGGTACACGGCAATAACGATCAAGAACCATTTAGAAACGTTTCGAGAAAAATTGATTTTGACGTTCAAATGTATAAAGCGTACATAATAACAATTTATTGGAGATCTATTTTAGTTGAAGTGTAAAGCACTATTTTTTACTATGGATTAAAGAAGAGACATATTTGAAATATCGTTGTAAAAAACAATGATAAAACAATTCAGAAATTATTTTGCGTTCTTTTGCGAAAAAATAGTTCTCCCTGAGCAATAAAATGTTTGAATAAACTAATATTACATTAAATATTAGTAATCGTTAGAATCCAGCTCTTTGATGATTTTGGATTGTTGAATTATGTGAATGATTTTTACATATCTATGCATTTTTCTTACTTTGTAATATGCTAAATTCCTCTCATTGAATATTGATCCATATTGCCGTGTTACCGTTCAAATATTGTTAGAACAGAAAAATGATCATACAATTCGGTTGATTTTCTCTTACTCGTGAAAGGACAGAGACAAAGAAACCTGATCCGTGAGGATCTGCCTTCCTCACGAGGTGGTTTATTTCAGAGCACGCAGACAACGAGCTGAATCACGCACCCAACAAGCGCCGTTGACTCCTCTTTTACCAAAATTACGTACGACATCATTTATATTCGACGATTTGAAGCGAGGTAATTCGAGCATCAGGTAAATGGGATTATTCCATGTCCCTGGAAATTATGGTAACCTACCTACCTACCCTTATCCACGCTTTGTAGAACGTTAGTCATTTATGCAGCAATAATTCCACTTCCTATTCGTTGAGCAGAACGTTAAACTTAAATAACATGTAAATATGAGAAAAGATAAAACATCTTATATTCCATTTCACCCTCAAATTCTCCAAATTACCCAAAATCGCCCGAAAAGATAGAAATCATCATATAATGAACCCTAATGTGCACATTAGATATATCCATGCAAACAGAAAAATGATATCCTGAACGTTTGCAGAAGGCATAACATTCACGATAATGCGATAAAAAAAGACTTAGCGAAACTTAATGTATTAAATAAAATATTAAAAAAAAATTAAGAAATTTTGTATGGTTTTTATATTATAAGGTAATCACAGAATATACATATCTCATAAATCTCTTGTCTTTGAATGCTCTAATTGTTATCGTAATTTCTGTCATACGGTTAATTAAGTTCATACGGAAGGGACGTTCGTGTAGCGAACCGCACACCGGAGAATAATTAGACACGTGCGTGACAAAGACCCTCTTCTGCCCATTAAATGATCTTGATAAATACCGGCCGCGTGCATGGTTAAAAGTTGACGCTTGTCGTCACTTGTCCCGGACGCGATTTGGCGCTGACGATGGAAAACCACGAGACGAGACAATTAACTAGACGATAATGCGAACTTATGTAGAGACCGTTTACATGAACTATTAATTCACTAGGAAACAATTATTCTCAATCATCATGACAGATGCTATGAAAACGAAATTATATTTCTCTGTTATTATTATCATTACTGTTAATGAGACGACAACATAAATTTCCGCCGCACAAATGTTGCCGGGAAATTATGAGTTGCAATTACTATGATAATAAAATCATATTTCTCATTGAGGCTACTACTATTATCATTGTTAATGAGACAACAATGCAAATTTCCACCATGTGGTCGGTATCATTATCGTTGTTAACAGAATATAATGCGACGAATTATGTCAGACCTGTCAGCATTGCCGAAAAGAAACGTGACAGTAGCTATGTTAATCCTAATCGCGACCATTGTGGAAACGTGATTGTACCTCGTCGTGGCCGCTATTATTGCCGTCATTATAATCACATCTCCCCTCGTCGCAACTACGTCAGGAAACGCTCTCCGCCTGCAATTACTCGTTATTGGTCGTTGCATCGCGGAAAGCGCCGTTCACTTAACCCGAACACGAAGAAGAAGGTCCGCACTTGTGCCGCCACGACGAAGACAGGCTGCACTTGTAAACTTAATTACTCGCGAGAGCCAAGCAGCACTTGAGGGAGGCCATCAACCGGGATGCGCAACGCGAGCCGACTGCTCGTAAAACTCGTAATCAAGCCTTATTAAAACCGTAGGGGCGTGAAGAGTGGAGGGAGACGAAAAGGGTTGGGACTGCAACTAGATTTAACCCTTTTAAGACTCTAGGAACATTATGCTTCAAAGAATGTTTAATGCAAAGAGCAATGCTTCCCTACTTGATAGGTGTAGTCAGGTGTCCTCTAAAAACTAAAATTTCCAAAGAAAGAAAAGGTATCGTTTAATACATACGGAACGTTTTGTTAATGATTAGGATACTATCTAACGACAGAGAGGAAAATTACTTATTTTGTCAGTTTTATATAGACAGATATCTCTTTGCTTAATATATATTATATATTCTGAATCATCTCAACGTTTATTATTAGAGAGGAAGAGAGAATATACGCAATATTAGAAATAAATTCAAAACAACGAAATTTTTCAGAAAAATATTTGCTCGAGCATTTGAATTATTTCTTTACTATTTCTATTTAATCAAGCAAAAGCAATATAACGAAAGTAATTATCTTTTCTAAACTGACATCATGTTTGCGCTGTTTTTAGTATATTATTGATTTAATTTCGTTTAATTTTACACAAGGACTTATGGCACAGCCTGCTTTAATATCTAGCTTTCCTGAAGTAATTTTCGGAGTTTGCCGTGCAAGCCTTTTTACGTTGCTGCAAGAAACAAATACAACTGGCGAGAGATATATTTTCACGGATGTTACGATCATCCACGGAGACTCGTAATCCTAGCGCCGGTTCGCTCATCGTCGTTGTAAGATCATAAAGTGGTATCCGACGTAATTAAAACGCAACGTTTCCTTCCCGTTCGGCCCGCGACTGCGTCAGATAGTCCGTCTCGCGACGAGTATTAAGTGTTTAGCTGAGGCAGTATGATGCTTTATGGACTCTCGTAAAACTCATTCTATCGGTAAACATTTTCCGTTCGGTTGCAAACGGGAGACCTATACGAACAGAAAGTACCGATAGGAGAAATCGAGAACGCGAATTAAGATTTGGTGGTCTTTTAAATGCTCGTTAAAACGAAACGTCTGAGTTATAGCTTGAGAAACAAATGTTACGATAGATCTATAATATAGATTTATTTGTACTTAATCCCATAAGACATTTCATTGATCTACATTATTTTATCAAATATTGATTCCGTTAATTTTTATTACTAATATTAATTTTATCATTAAATCTTAGATTTTTGCTTTTTCTTTCAAAAATTTGTTTTTAATATTCCCTATTCCATACGTCTTAATTCGAATTTGTTTTTCTTAAAATCTCGAAAACCTAATTCCCCCAGCTCAGTTCCATTCATCAAGTATTCTTTATTTTTTAGGCAACAATTCTGCCATTTTAATTGTTCTGATTTACTATTCATATGTATAATATAAATAATTCCCGTTTGTACATAGTTATTTATTTGAAAATTTATTCAACTACTTAGAATTAATGTACTCTGAATTATATTGGTTATAATAAAATAATAAGTATATACGCGCTTGCAATAATAATTTTTCGCGCTCATGCATGATATTTGCAAACGCGAAAAAAGTTTGTGACCGAAAAAAATCTCATACCTCACGAAATGAAACGTCAAACTTCGGTCAGTAGTAGTTGAACAAACGTTGGAAATAACGAGCGGTGTCTAGATAGAAACGCGATATGTGCATAAAAAAACAACGAATCAAGAGAATCCGGTATAACAGGCGATCGACGAGTATCGTTACGAAGTATGTTAGTTACGCGTGCAGAAACAAACTTAGTAATGATAAATCTTTTTAATGAATCCCCGTATTTTGTGAAAATGGCAAAACTTGAGAAACGTAGTGAAACCTCGCCTACAATAACAATACTCTCTTTGTTAAATAAACTTCTGAGAGACTTCGATCATTTTCAACAACTTCTATTTATGCCCGGGCGGAATCGGCCGGTGAGGAAAAGACGGGAAACGCGGGAGGGAAATCTTCAAAACTGCGAGCACCTAACGATACGACAGAGCGTTTTCTCTCTCCTACCGAGTAGACTAGTGTAGAGAGTTTCAATGTTTTGAGCTGAAGGCTTCTCATCTTTCTTCTTCTCACTCGTTCCATTCAACGCTCGCCTTCTTTCTCCATCTCTCTAGCGTTCTCCAACCCTCGCTTTTCTCTCCATCTCGCTTTCACCCTCGTGCGCCAGTCTGGTAATCCAGGAATAATGAACAGCCAGCTGTCACTCGCAATACCCGGCCTTCCAGCAAATACGACCCTCTACGAGTTTGCGCAACTTCTGGCCTGGCTGTTTTCTGATGGAGAGCGAGGGAGGGAGAGGGAGAGAGAGAGAGAGAGAGAGAGAGACAGAAGGTGAGAGAGAAAGGACATGAGTGAGAGAAGAGCTATATCAGAAAAAAATGCTGACTCGGCGCGCATTACACATGCGGGAATATGATTTGCCTCGTACAGGATCTCGCTGAGCATCTGATCGTGCAGTTATTCCGTCACGATAATTTGCATTCTACTCGACGAGAGTCGTCCGACATGATCACGCGGCGGTTTCTAAAAGCCTCCACGTTAATTATGCGCAAGAATCGATACGACAGCGGAACAAACGCAAATAATAAATCACTCGTGAATCCGGCTTAACTGTACACGGCGTATGGCAATTCGATAATAAATGGAAATAGCATGCGTAGCTGCGGGGCCACAACGCGCCGACGTCCTATTGCAAAATATCAAGTATCGGGAAAATCCAATCCCGCGGGGATGGAGTTCTATAAGCTGGAAATGATTGAACTGCCGTCGTATATTGCTTTCATTCGGAGCGAGGACGCGTCGCAGACAGTTAGACATCACTCGGAACTACTCGCGAAACTCATCGTAATGAAACGATGATGTATGGTAGAATGATAAGAAAATGATACCATATTTGCAGAATGAAAAGGCAAAGATGAGGTTAGGCAGCGCTTTAATTTTTCTCTCGACGATATAAATCTTTCTCGCGAGCTTAAGATCAGTATCTTTTAGTAAAAATATAATTGCTCTATTTCGAATGATACTTAACTTAAATATTTTAACAAAATATATAAACAGAGAGAAGAAGATAGAGAGAAAGAGAATATCTTTATTATGAAATTTCCTTAACGTTGATTAAAAGTTTTATTCAATCGTATAATACTATCGAATATTGATTGATCAAAGTATTTAAATTTTTATCGCATGCATAAAATCTTCAATATTTCCTGCAAAATCGTGCTTGTTATTTTCTATGAAAGTCACAAAGGAGACTATGATTTCGAGAGACAAAATTCAGTGTCTTGATTCTCAATCGGCAATCCAGTAAACTAGTAATAGATCTGCTTGGAACAATAGATAAATCCCATCGATTGTGACTGGTGCACAACATATCGGGATTCGTTTCGCCGGATTCGCGGAGTTAAACGAATTACGCTGGGATAACTACATGTCGAAAAGAGTACTGGTAATTATTTCAGCGGAAGAACCAATCGGACGAAAAGCGAGATAAATCATGCGGCGTCGTAAGCTAAAGGACTTGATGCGTAATGGCAAAAAGGGACGTGGAGAAGGGTGGCGCGGGCGGCGCGGCGGCGGCGGGGTGGACAGGAAGTTCCGCTTGTTTACTCGTCCCCTTACCACCCCTTTTCATTCGCTGCCGCGGTCGCCTCGATAT
>QKQZ01049756.1:0-21996 GCA_003595255.1 Solenopsis fugax
GGACGCGAAATACAGCGACGAGGGGCTTACCAAATCCGCGTTCACCTGCTGCGGCGCCGCCTGCTCGAGCTCCATTTCCCGAACCTGTACAGCGCGGCGAGCGATGGACTGCTATTACTACAGCGCGAGACCGCCGTGGTTCAGTTCAGTTCAGTTCAGCTGCGCCGACGACGGAGTGAAGCGAAGACCGAGCGGATGGCTAGCTGGCTGGCTGGCCGGGGAACACGAACGTAGACGAGTAGAGGCAAGCTACGAACGGGTACGCCTCCGTTTGTGTCTTTACACGCCGTCCGAAGTGGTCCGAAGGACCGAAAGAGAGAAAGAGAGAAAGAGAAGGAGCAAACGAGCGAGCGAAAGAAGGAAAGAAAGACGAGGACGGCACCTTGCTATACGGCCGTCCGCAACGCAACCGTTCCGTCCCACGTCCGATGAACGACTGGTTCGTGTTGCGCGTCGCGACGCCGCGCAACCAGTCTAAGTGCCAGAAACGCGCGATTGCGCATGCGCGCGCACGTCCCGCCCTCTCGTGTTAAGCGCGGCCAGCGCCAGAGACGCGATTGTCCGACTGTGCCCGATCGCGCGCCGATTCGATCCGAAGGTGTCATTCACCGCGACGAGGTCGATTGAGAGAAACCGGTACGGTCCCGCAGACGGGTTCAATACTCGATGCGCAAAGATGACGATTTTTACTTCGTTATCCTAGTAAAAATTTTTCTCATAATTTTTACGAATTGGAACATTTTTTTCAAAAATACTCAGAAATACTCTCAGAGAAAATCTACATCTTTAGAATTTTTCATACATGTGGATTCTGAAATATTCTCAACGCATAATTTCTAAAAAATACTTTTAACTTTTTTAGATTTTATAACATTTCATCAAAAATTATAAAAAAAATTTTGAAATATTGGGATATTTCATAATTAACATATATGATAAATTTTGAGAAAAGATGTAGACTTTCTAAAAAGTATTTGTATAAAAAAGCTGAGAAAGTTGTAAAATTATTTATAATTCTGAAAAATTATACGAAAAATTCTGAGAAAGATTTTCACCAGGGAAGATCCTGCATCCAAAGAAATGTTGCGAAATTCTAACAAATTATATCGATCTCGATCGACGTCGATCGATTCACTCCTCTCTCAATAGAGTCTCTTCCCCCTTCTTTCTTTTTTTTCTTGCAGCGGAGAAAATTCCCTCTTGCTAGGGAAAAATAACTCTTCCAGGAACGGGATTTTATACTCGCGAAGGGGATTAATCACCGAGGGATTTCTGGAGTATATTGCAATATCGTTATAGACCCTGGTGATATTTTTTCTCACAATTTTCATATGAATTGGAACATTTTTCAGAAATACTCAAAAAATCTACATCTTAGAATTTTTCATGTATGTGCATTCTGAAATATTCTGAAATTTTTCATCCCATAATTTCTAAAAAGTACTTTTAACTTTTTTAGATTTCATAAGAAATTATAAAACAAAAAATCTTAGAAATCTTAGGATATTTTATAATTAACATATATGAAAAATTCTGAAAAGAGAGGTAGGCTGACGTGTTTCCAATTCATATAAAAAATCTGACAAGTTATAAAATTATACAGAAATTCTGAAAAATTCTATGAAAAATTCTGAGAAAAATTTTCACCAGGAGATGAATGGGAGTATCGGTTTTGATCGCGCCCTGCGCGAGTGTGCACTTTCAGTGTGCGGGAGACGCAATAATTTTGAAACTCCGTACCTTCGCGAGTTCGCCAATTTTGACAGTAAAACTTATATATGAGATATTCTCTGTGTCATCGCCGTTAACCAAACCAACTATTTCGTTGGGTTTTACTTCACGTTGGCTTGATCTTGTGAAGTTGCGTACGATTGCACGTTCGATTATTATAAATTGTATAGTTAGCAATTTTCGAAGCATGCGTGCGAAAAAAATTGTGCGCTAATAACTTTTCTTCATAGAGGACGAAATTTTTAATTCATTGATCAATCGCATTATGGAAAACGCGGTTATTACAGAGAAATTTGAATTAAAAATACTTATGCGTATTTAAATATCATTATTCTTGTGTAATGTAAATAACTTAAAATTATACATAATTTTACTAAATCTATATGTAAATATGTATAATTGTAGCAATAATTTTATACATGATTTTATTTTTACATCTTGTCTATAAATATATACAATTATCATATTATAATTATATTAATTATAATAATTGTATTATATAATAATAATTATATAATAAATTATATAATAAAAAATATAATAATTATATTATAATTATATCAATTATAATATTATAATTTTTAAATTCCTAATTTACACATAATTATATATAATTAAAAATCTCAATTACATACATATTGAATGAGTGCAAAAGTTCGTATCCCAATTTATTATTAAAACTCAAGCAATAAGGCTTGTAAAATTTGTTTAGTAATCAATGATGTAATCGTCATTTTCTAAAATCTTTCCTCAACGTTCTGGTATGGATGCCTCGACCACAAAATAATCTCGGTTCTGCGTTCAAGGAGAAAGAAATGTGATTTTTGACGTCTTCCAAAGATACGAATTTTTTCCTATTCAAATCGTTTTATAATAATCGAAACAAGTGATAATCCGATGGTGATAATACGGTGGGTGTGATATAATATCCGAATTACGCAAGGTCTATTTTGCAGTGTGTGGTGAAAAACGATTCCCTTACGATTGATAGTTCCACTGTTAACACCCTTCCAAAACTCATAAAGCATAATATGCTGTAAATACAACTTTTCTTCGCTCATTTTCAAAATTATTTGTACAACGTACATTCTATCAAAATACAAGGTTTTCGCTCAAATGAATTGAATATATCTCTTCCATAGATGTGTACATAAATACATATAATAATATGGCGCTATTATACAACTCTTTTATTGATATCTTTTGATATTAGGCACGAACTTTGGCACTTACCCAATAATTCTTAATTAAGTATATGATACACATTTCCCTATTGCGTGCTAATTATTTAAAGACCACTCACTTAGAAAATTAATATTACATACATTCAGGATTTTATATATTTCCTGAGATCTAAATCATTCGTGCAACACCGTGTAATATACAAAAAATTCGATACGACTCAAAAGAATATCAGTTCGAGATGAAAAAATTATTTTCCAAGCTTTTAGTGCTTTTGATGATATCTTTGTCAACTATGATTGTCAGTCTCTAAAAGAAGTAGCTATGATTCTGCTATAGTATCACACGGATGATATTATTCCACAATAAACTAAATATAGTAACAAATAAAATTATTTATACAATATGAAATCAGCAACATCAATAAAAGTCACTTCTTCCTTCAACTTTCGTAATTTTGTTTATCTTACGAAATTTTATAATTTATATTCCGGCTTACCTTCGCTGTTCCAAATCGTCTTCATTTTTCGAAATGCAAATACTGCATACAATGCTATAAAAAGATCCATTAGGACTGATTAGAAAATTAAATTTATTCAGCATTTTTATTATCTTTTTTTCATTTTTTCAATTTTTTTTAAATCTTTAGTTAAGCTTGTATCAACCTACGTATTAGAAATTAAAGATTGTGAATTGAAGATTTTAAAATTTGACCAAGATAATCCATTTCGTTTTAATCCGTTTCGTTTTGTTTGGTTAAATTCTAAATTTCCAATTTGTAATCCTCAATCTCTAATGCATAGTCTGATACAGGGGGGCTTTAGAATTTTTATACTCACAAGTGACTTCCCATTCCGATTGCGAGAGAGTGCCGATTTTACGATGATTCGCAGGTAGATTCTGCATATATTCAACAGCATGATGATAGTCTCGCTCGGAGTCGCCGAGTAGAGGCGATTCATGATATGGCGGATAAGTTTCCAATGCCTGCATATTGCCTAAAAGAGATCTACCCTCGTCTTTGAAACGCTCGTAGAAGTCTTCGAATCTGAATAAAAAAAAATTTTGGAGGTAACAACTTGCACTGAGAAAATAATTTAACCAAGTTGTTATATTAAGTAATTTTATGTTGAAAATAATTTTTAAATCTTAATATCAACTTAACATTTAAATTAACACACATATATACATATATATAAAATTTAATATTATTAAATGATGTTATATTAATATATAATAACTCTCTTTTTATAATAATCATACTTGTTAATCATAATGGATTTATGTTAATTTCTTTTACCTTTCAAACGACACTAATTCAAGACCGTACTTCAGAGCCAACTTGCGCAGAGTGGGCAGATGCACCAGGAATTCCGGGCAGTCGACTACACCCTCCAGATGGAAGTTATACTTCGCGCCGAAGAGCAGCGGTTTCGTTTTATCATCGCATAAAAATTCGACATTATACACGTCGTTACCGAATTTGTTACCCTCGCAATTTTGCCATCTAGAACTGTATTGCAACGAGAAGGTATGTATGCGCGTTGTCTATTAGGGACAAATACGAAGACAGAAGAGGAAGAGAAACGTACACTAAATCGTATGTGTCGGGTATGGTTCCGATAAAGTAACCTCCTGCCTTGAGACTCTCGCTGGCATTCCGAAGCATGCATTCTGCTTGCGGTAGAGACTCGAAGCTGTAGTGAAAAGCGAATTGGCAGCTAACGAAATCCAACTGTATACTGGGATCTGCGAACTTCTCCCTCAGACGAACCTGCAACATTTCTGATTAACAAAATTCCATTGACAAGTGCGTTTCTTGCTGGATGGAATTTCCGTGTAAAGCTTAGAGATGAAGACAGGTATCCTCTACCTTTGTACAATCAGCCACAATGAACTCCGCGTTAAAAATGGGAGCAAAGCCTCTGTCCTTGGAACCTTTCCTGTTCACCATGTCATTATACCGTTGCTGACACTGTTCCACCGACACTTGCGCTATGTCCGCGCAGATCAGGTGCGAAATGTTGGCCTTTTTCCACTTAAGAAGGTCCCCGCCCTTACCGCAGCACATGTCCAAAACTCTAAGCGAGGCGCCGAAACTCTTACCTTGTCTCACCTTGGCTATGTATTCATCTAATAAATAATATGAGAAAATAATATAAATTTATTCATTACAAGAATAAACCATTTAAAAAGATTAAAAAATATTAACATAAAAGCACAATAATAAGAAAAGTACCAAAATTCTACTATTCCAAAGATAGAAGAGAGACAAAATAAAACAAAATGTTTATATTTTAAAATTTAGTATATATGATTGTGATTAATTCTGTGAGGTATGGATAGCTTAGTGATAAAACAGTTACCCATAAAACGAAAGATTCAGGTTCGATTCCTGATCTTATCTCACATAAATTATAAGAAATTTTAAGTGAAAATATATTATAATTCCACTGTAATAAACACAAGGACACTCCTTTGAAGCTTAACAGTGGGTTTATTGGGTTTATCATTAATTATAAATTTTGAATTATATATTGTTATTAAAATAAATTTAGTATTCATTCTTGTTTATACGAGTTATGTCTTTGAAATTCATTAGTGCCTTTTAGTTAACATAAAATAATTAGGCACAAATTCAATAATTGTATCACAGATTTTGAAACAGGGTTAAAATATGAAGAGTAAATGAGAAGAGTTAAAATCATAAACATATCTAAAGTAAATTAAGGTAATTTGATAGCACATTGTGATACTATTCTTAGAGGATGCAAATGGAATAATAATGTCAAAAATTTAAATCAGGATACTATTAATCAATACCAGTTAGAAATTAATGCTCAAAAAGAATTAGACTTATGTATCTGAAAAAAATGCAATTACATTTGACTCTTACTAGTCCTTGCATCATATATTATTTATTAATTAAAAATCAGTAATTACTTATGAGCATGCTTTTAATCCAGTTGTTGAAATTCCTCATATACACAATGCGGCTTTGGTTCCTCTGCGAGAGGCCCTTTTCCTCCAGTGCATTGTAGTGCTCAGCTACTAGAGCTGTGTTGTCAACGCTCGTCCTGTTCTGATCAGCTGCATCCTTGTTTTTTTCATTACTTCCGGATGTTGTTAGATCTGAGGGAACACTTGTACTCTGCAACAGAAAATACATCAGTAACACTCCTGGCGCTCTCAAGGCAGCCTCAATGAACAATCTCAAAGAGAACTCACAGAGGACGAGGTATCATCTTCGACATCATGCTTCACTACTTTGGACGGCCGTTCGCGATCTGGCGACAAGGTGCGCTTCCTACTTTGAGAACTCTCCGCATCTGTGTTTTCACTTATCTCTGACTTCTCTGCTGTTACACAGGATGTATCGGTCTCACTGGAAATCAAAATTTGTTCTTTTAGCTTCATTGTCTTCAAAAAGGAGTGTCGCGTTGTATGACTAATTGATATTTTTACAAAATTTTGAAATTAAAGTTATATTGTAGATATATACCAATGATCTTAGGCTCGTTTGCAAAGGTTACCACAAACACTTAACTTAAGGTTTGTTCGCATGCTCCAGGAGTACTTGGATCACTTTCATCACCAATTATAACATTGGTTTGAACGTATTGGAGTACTTTGGAGTGAGTAGGAGTATGTTGGAGCATGCGATACAAACAAACTTTTACTGTCCACTTAATTTTAAGAATTCTGTGGTTCTAATTTTTAGAACTAGAAAAAGATTGGTACCTAAAATCATTGACTAGTGCTTATCTACAATCTCAAGCTTTTATTTTGGGATTTTATAATAATACTAATTCTTGGTACTAGAAAAAAATAAGAGTAAAGCTGTTCTGTGGAGTAAAATAAGTTAAATCGAGCTTAAAATTGAGCTACATTGATGCAAAAGAACCTTATAAAATTGGAATGATTGACGTTGTTGCTTTATCTCTGCGAAAAACAAAGGTGCTAACGAGCCACTTAAATTTAACATTACAAGTGTTCGGAAGTTCAATTTAAGTGGGCAAAAAATTTATTGTCGCTACATTAATGTCAACGATATGCGCTGGGGGAGCAGGAGGGGACGAGATATACCTCGCATGCTGCTTCTCCTCCTCGGACTCCGTTTTATCCTCCGCGCGAAGTGCCGACATGTCGATGGCGCGGCGATATAAATCGCGAACAGAGACACTTCTTCCCTTTTCCTTTTCTCTTAATTGAAGCAGAGAGAGAAAGAGAGAGAGTCACGGGTGCGAGAAGTCGTTCAGATTGTCCGTAACACCACGTAACACTAGGGCCACCACTTGCTTGTTACTGTGCACGCCACATTCGGGTACGCAAACCGATCGCATGCCGCCAACGACGACGCGACCGAAGAGAGTCGCCAGTCGCCAGTGACGCCAACGGAGGGATTTTTCACGCGTGCGCGGCACCGGGTACCACGAGCATCAGGTGCTCCAAGGTGCTCTAGTAGCGTACATACGTATACACGAGAACAATAATGATTATCCATCTGAAGTTAGCTGCGTTCCGGGTTTTTCTACAGTGCACGTGACATACCCTATATACAGTGGACGTGTTCAGCAGACTAAAATTGAGTGAGCGCTCGCTATTATTGATGTATTCTTCTAGATTTAAAGGTCTGATTGGTTGATCTAAAAGAATACCTCAACATATACACGGCAAATCTTCAATAACCCATCGCATATTTAATACAGCATAAACATAATTAGTTTTGCGCTTTTGCGTAATATACGATACTTGCAATGCTGGCGAGCGTTATTTGTCCTTTAATATTTGAGAAACAAGGTGAAATGAAGTATGTTCGTGTTGCTTGCAATTTTTGCACTCATTGTCTCTCCTACGCTCAAGTATATTAGCATTTTCCCAATGAAAAACGCTATATATTTATCTCGTTTCAAGTGCAAAAATCCTTGGGAATTTCAAGCAACGCGAACAAACCTAATGGCCCCATTTTATGTATTATATACATTCTAATGAGGTTGATCGGAGCAAAGTTCCGGATGAAGAAATTACCATTTTATAAATCATTTGTATTTTGTTTGAAGAGTTTTGAAGTGTAATTGAAAAAGTTTGTGAGTCGTTCGTAAAATGATAATTTCTTTATCCGGAACTTTGCTCCGATCAACTCATCAGAATGTATTATATGTAGTTTCATCCATGTATATTATGAAAATCATATAATACAATAGGTATAATCTATGCCCAACTCTGGTTTAACTTCAAATTGCTTCAAATCACGTCAGTTGGTCAGTGTTGCCAATCAAGTACGTTGTGGTATATGGTACATTGTGGTACATTGGTTTACTGGTAGTGACAAGTTTAAGTTTAGGTTATAAAGGTTACGACGATTTTCTGGTTTCCCGCTGTCTCTATTTGCGATCTATTTAACCGCGCGTAAATAAATTGAACGCGAGCTTTCGATACAATTGATACAAGCGCGATTCTCGCGTTTTAGGACATTGAGTGTCAATCGTCCATGATCATGCACACTTCATGGGTTATGTGCATCGACCTAGGACGCTGAACATCTACAAGTTTATCACTGAAACGTTGAAAAAAATATGGTACGATTATTCATAATTAGATATATTAAGTAAACTCATTTGTTATGTTACGAGAATTAATGCGTAATAACGAGACCAAGACTTGGGTATTCTGTACCCGCTTTTTGTTCTTAACGATAATTGTCGGTGTTGTTGCGCAGATATTTTAAATAGCAAAAAAGCTGCGCAATGACACCGACAACTATCGTTAAGAACAAAAAGCGGGTACAGAATACATACCCTGAAAAGATGTTTTGTTTACTTCAGTGCCGCCACCACACTCGGACAATTGGAAAGATAAAAGAATTGTCGGAGGCAATTATTGTTATTCATCTGCGTGTTTACGAACGGGAGCAGCATGTATGGAACGTCCAGCGTTTCTCGCCCGGGCGCCCCGGCTCTAGCGACGCGCGAACGTAACCCCGGGCGCCACAACCTTGATCGGACCTAAGTTGGTATGCACGACACGTTTAATCTCTAATGCACACATGCCTCTCATCTATTATCTGATCTAGATTTGCCCCGGGTGACAGCTCTTATCTGGCTCAGCTTATCTAAAATTCAATAAGACTCCGACGATAGATAGTGTCGCCGCGACGTTCGATTGCTGTCCATGAGCGAGGCCTGCATACACTCTGCTGTCATGGATAGTTTTACACAAGATTACGAGAGCAAGATGGAAACATTCGAGACGTACGACGAATCTATAGTCGCGGCGAATCACCAGTGCGACATCGTTCAGTCTGTGAACAGTCAGGCACACACGCAGGAGATGCGAGTGCAAAGTCGAGAGAGTCACGAACAGTTGATACTGCAACAGCAGCAAGAGCAGCAGCAAGAAGAACAGACGCATCAGGTGACACATATAGAGTCGAATTCCGAACAGAAGATGACTCCGGTTAGATTGCCCGCTCTATTGGATGGAGAATACTTTGCTGTGACTAGGGTGGAAGACACCAATGTCACAGTGCGTTGTCAGCAGTGTAAGAAACAGTTGAATGGCAATCTGAAGTCTACCGGGAATTTTCTTAGTCACGTAAAGGTAAATTGTTAAAAGCTGATGGCATTGATCAGTGTAGGTCAGCAGGATGAAAAGAAGGCTTCTTGATATGAAACCACAAATAAGAGAAGGGTCAGTCAGAACCTGAGAGCCAGTCGTTGTCTTCTGTTTTTGCATTTAATATTGTTTTATTACTCTTTTGATGACTCGTTTTATCATTCTTTTTATATTTACAGTTATATAATTTATTATGCAGGGTGATTCTAAATAAATGCAAAAAAATTGAAATAATTTTTTCTAAAAAAATTAAAGGGGATGTTTCACATATAAACTCATTCCTCCAAGAGATAAAAATTAGGTTTTTATTTTTTTTCTCAAATTTTGGACTTCTTCAAATCAAATTAAAGATATGAAATTTAGTGGACATTTTCTAATAAAAATATTTGTTAATGTTTTTTTTAATCCTTCCGTACTGTTATAAGGGGATGAAAGTGGCAACCCTTATTCAATGTTTTATTAGAACTTTAATGAGCCAGAATATAATCGTTTGAAAATATACATTAGAAAGCTTGATTAGAAATAAAAGGTTTCTAAAGGACAAATAACAACTAATAATGTAGTACATAAAATTAATTTTTAAAATTGTAACCTTTTATATAGACCTAATAAAAAAGATAACTTAAAACAAGATTAAAAGAGTACATAGATAACATTAATCGAGATATTTGATCATCACGGGATTAATCACAGAATTAATCTAAACTGATTTTGAACTAAATATGAATTGCTCGTCTTAAGCCTTGATTCCCTTTATTAATTTTTTGTTTCCTTTATTTTTATCATTAAATCAATATTTTAAGTAAAAAAGTAAAAATCTAATTTTCTCAACTTCCTTTAGAGGTATTCTGAAGGAGGAATATAAGGGTTTATTTTCATATGAAAGGCACCCCTTTCACCTTAATTTTTGACAATGAATCATCTCCTAAAATTCACTTTTATTTAGAATTATTTTATAAATTATGTAATTATTATATAATTAATTATCTCAGAGAGAGAGAGAGAGAGAGAGAGAGCGCCCAACTTTCAATGGGTCTTTTACTGTTGTAGATTATGATTCTCTAAAGGAATTTTACTTTGTTACTTTTGTAGCGATTACATCCAGCCTTGATGAGCAAAATAAGATGCAAATCTAGTCAGAGGAAACCTGCAATATATTTCAACTCATTGTCAGCGCCTCCTGATAAATCCCTCGAAATAGTGCGGGAAAAACGCATAGTACCAAATAATGCTAAAAAGCGCTGTAAAATGGTAAGCACGATTCTTATTTGCCATTTGTAATTCAATTTTTCGCTGCTCTAGAAAAAAAATTAAAATATGAAAAGCTAGAAGAGAGGATTAGTTTAATTAAAATAGTTTTAGATAGAAATATATATCTGTCAAATTATTTAAATACATTTATTAGATAAAGATTATTTAAGATTTATTCTAAATATGTATAATAAAATATTTACATTTCTAAAAATATGTCCATTTTTATCAATATAAATTAACTTTCGGTTTAACTTATCTTTTTTTATTCTTAGAACTAGGAAAAGATAAAAAATAAGTTAAGGTTAAAGTGAATCTATATTGAGAAAAATGGGCATTAATCGTTTAAATTAATTGCGCTTAGATCTTTTTTCATTAGCCTTTTTCTTATCCACGAATTTATATTTTTTCTTTTTAACATAATTAAATTTTAATATTCGCATGTAGGAGGAATGTGCTGTTACAAACGAAGAGTCTTACGAACAGCCCGCGGATTGGAATGACACGCCGCTAATTCGGGGATCCGAGGAGTCGGAATCCGCGGATCCATCCCTGAGAATATCGCACAGCAATTCGTTCATGATGGAGGACGAGTTCGACGCAATTGGCCGCAACGTTGCCGCCAAGCTCAGGAATATGAGACTGGACCAAAGAATAATAGCTGAGAAATTATTGAACGACATTTTATTTGAGGCTCAGCTCGGTAATCTTCACAGAGATTCAAGTATCCACGTGTGAGAGGAGGAGGGATGTACAAACGGCCTGTGAGACGATGCTGTATATCTTTTAGTGAATCGCGAAAGAACGATCTTTCGTCCGATTTGGCGAAAAGCGACGTGATATGATTAATCGAGTTATCTAATTCATTATATAACAGCGTTATTACGCGCTAGTATGCATAAACGGGTAACGATTTTTGTGAATGATATTAGCATTCTAGCCTTATTGAAAGACAAACGTTCATATTTTTGTGATATATCTTGTTATTTTCTACGTGATCATCTCGAGATCATTTCATTTGGATTTTTGGACAAAGACGAGGAGATATCTAGTGATCTCAAAGAGATACATATAAGCGTATATTGAAAGCTTATGCTTTCTTATTATACATAAATGTATGATATTGTAAATATTTACGCATAATATGAAATCATGGTTGGGAAAGTTGCTTTTTAAAAGTAACTACCGTCACTAGTAACGGTAACTAATACTGAAAAGTAGCTCGTTAATGTTATTGTTACTTAAAAAGTAACGATACGTTACTTTTTCCGTTACTCTTTGTAGAATGCTAGAACAAGATCAAACAAGATTAAAACAAATTTATTTTTCTAATATTTTTTTGAAGAAAAACAAAGAAATCCAATCAAGAAGCTAAAAAAATACAGTTATTAATCCTTGAACTGTACACGTGAGTTTACAGCGTCCGCAACAGAGTAACATCTATCGTAAAAACAGGCAAATCTCCTTATTTGGCTCCTCTCTGAAAAAAGAAGGAATTTGATGTCCTAGAATCATGATTTATCTTACTAAATGTCAAGCATGTAAAAGACGTGTCAACAATGTTGATGTTTTATAAATATTTTCAGATTTTTTTTTTCAATATTTTAAGATAGGGAAAAGCTAAACGTGATAAATCCGCGTGTTCGGAGATACCGAACCACGTTCAAAATTTTCCATCAAGTATATAACGATTTTATATTTAAAAAAAGTATAAATGTTGACACATTTCCAATTCCACTTTTTGCAGAGATTGTACAGATGATACATCCTTAAAATAAGATTTATTTTTTATTGCTTTACTGAACTGCACTAGAATTTTCTCTTTCATCCTTCTCTCTTTCGTTAATTTCCATACATATCTATTTCATTTTTAAGTACAGAGAGTACATTATAAAAATTCAGCTATAAAAAACAGACTTATAGTCTTAAGTATAACAACAGACTGTGAATATTAGTCAAGACTGAAGATTGAATACACACGCACACAACGAAAATTATGTTACAAAATAAGTTAAAAATATAAAAAGTAACGATAAAAGTAACTGTTAAATTTATTACCGTTATCGAAAAAATGTAATTATGTCATCGTTACAGTTACGAAAAGATGAAAGTAACGCCATTCCAAATTTGTTATCAAAAATAGTAACTGTAACGGTAACAGCGTTACAAGTGTAATGCGTTACTTCTCAACCTTGTATAAAATACATTGTCAAATAGTGAAATGCGCTGCCTAAAGTATTAGATTGGTACAAGAAGTCTGCTTTTTTTATTAAGTATCTTTTAAATAAAATCAAGAATTTTTTAGAAAAAGCATCAGAGAATTTTTACATGAAAAAGTTTATGATTATTTTAATTAATGAATTAATTGTACAATTTTATATCTAAGATTTATTTGGCATGGAAAGTTTTTGCACCAATCTAACGATTATCATAAAAGTCTAAAAAGTCTTTCTATACCAATCATTCTATATATTTTATGATTAGCGTAAGACAGTCAAATGTAACAATACAGCAATAGCTTATAAATATAAGTTTAATAAACGATATACTTTTGTGTAAAACATTCTCGAAACATCTGAACACCGAGAAGTCTAAAGCTTTATCAAAAATTGCAAAACGTCTACAAAGTGTAAATAAAGTATAGAAAGCCGCCAATGCTCAGAAGAAATCTTGTTTCCTTCATAAAGTTCAATCAATTTCTCGAGTGTATTTACAGTTTATTTACACGCTATACGAAAAAGTTAAAGCGGAAGTACGATTCTCAGAAGAAGACTTATCTGAAAGACAGTGCCTCCTCCAACGATCGTCAACTGCTGTACACTCTGCGTTTCTTTGGCCGGAACATCGCGTGATACACCCCGGATGAGAGGATACAGAGTGCCATGCTGCCGAGGATCCCGCCGAATATGTAGGTGTACCAGAATCCAGTCCAGTCGGCGTGCACGTACCATGTGAGGGTCAACGCTACGTTCTGCGCGATCACGAATATATAGTACGGCAATGTCCACCAGTCGGCATACTTGAATTTGATCCGGTACTCGATCAGGCTGAATATGTAGACCAGACCGAGCCAGAGGTTAACAATGATTGTGATCGCGTCGTAATACTTGGAGTAGTAGAACAGATAAGCCAACATGACAGCGTAGTGCACGCCTATCATGGTCAGCACAGTAGTAGGATAAAACTCGTAGGCTACGGCGATGGTGAACACGCGTGCCAGGATGAAGAAGAACCACCAGACGAAGGACAGGAGCCTTCCTACCGGATCGTCCTCCTCGAGGCCCTTCTCGGAATACTTTCGTTTAGGAACTTTCAGGCTTTGCGCGCTGCCGCCTATCAGTCTTTGGTCCGACTCGGGAGTCGTCGCCGTTCTCGCCGCCTCTTCTTCCGTGTAAACGGAGTCTGGACGCGGTGGCGCCGGCACGTCTGGCACCGGGAGCGACGCGACCGTCGTTATGCCGCGAAGCGGCATCGGTGGCGGCGTTACATATACATTTTTCGGTGGTAACGGTGGAGTCACGGAGACCTGACGGTCCAGCAAGGCCGTGTGCGATTGAATTTGCTGCTCTTGTTCGTTTTCGGCAGCCGCCGGATTTTCCTCCGGCGACATTGATTCGGATGGCGCATTCACCGCGTCTTCTTGCTCTTTTGCGGGTAAAGATGAATCTTGTAACGGCGNTTGCTCTTTTGCGGGTAAAGATGAATCTTGTAACGGCGCCTTTTCCTTGATATTGTTAAATTCCTAATTGAATTAAGTTAGCATTGGTTATATTTATTAAATATATCTAATAATATAATGCATACAATTATGATTTTGAAATTAATGTAAAATATTATTTTTATTTTAATTGCTAAGCTGGATTATAGGTACCTCAACACAGTATTTCTTCAGCCACATTGCCCAGGGTAGTTTCCTGCCGTTTACACGTTGGCTCTCAAATCTTTGAAAGGAAGCTGTCTTGATGGCTATTACTATAATGGACATGATGATGCAGAGCACCTGTACAGTCACTGCAAACAAATACATTTATGATAGCGAATTATAAAGATATATCGCAGGTGAATCTTCTAAAATTAGAAAGAATATACGTAATTTATATATATTTACATTTATTTATAAAAAAAAGATTATATTACTTGATTGATAACTACGGGGGACAGAGGTCTGTCTGAAGAGCAGGTGCGCCTGAAAAACCGCCTGTGGAGCAGCTTGAAACCATGCCTGCAGGAAGAAGTACAATTCGATGGCCGCAGGTGCCGCAGCGACATTCAACGTTTTGACTCTCTCATCTCCGGATAAATTTATGGCATCCACAGACAGTACGATAAGTCCCGCGTATCTGTAAAAATGTGTCCATTTGTACACATGGTTGTTTATCGTTCTGCTCAAACTTTATGTGAAATTTATATAAATAATCAACTTTATATAACTTTCTTATCATAACTTTATATAAAATTATGATAAGAATACATGTATAATCAGTAAAGCAGATAGCCTTTTAATTGAAGCAGGACAGTAATGGAGAACAAATAGTACCTGTATAATACGAAAAACACGAATCCTACGAACTGACACACTTGTAGGGCGAACCAACCGAGAACGCCTTTTGTCACCTTATCGTCTTCCGTCATCCACCAGTCGGGCCTCGAAACTGTCAGTATAAAGTACACAAGTGCCGGTGCGTAGATAATTGCGAGGGTGGACATTCCCCATAATGGATTTTCCTCCTTAAAGTGTTGAATAGCTACCACCAAGTCAGCAGCAAAGTGAATAATGTATATGGAACAGCTGATCAGTGTCGGTATGAGGAATATTAGATATATCTGTTCGGTCGACTTCAATGGAATCTTCAAGTAACGTGTGGATTTCCTGTGGCAAAGTGTGTTTACCTCAGGGTTTACGGAATATTCCTCTCTTGGCATTTTCTCAGCTAGCAGGTTCACTTCATATTTCTATGATATCATATATGTTGCTTATATAAATATTGACACAGCTCGCCTCTAGAAAAGAAAGAGTGCGATTAGTGAAAGAGTCGTAAGTAATTATAAGTATATCATCGTTATTTACTATAACATCAAAGTTAATTTAACACTGCCTTGATTTGGAACACTTGTTAATTTTAATAATTAAATATATATTTCTATAAAAAAGAAAATAATTTCTACAAATTTTTATTTTTTAAATTTCTATTAAAATTTTATATTTATTCATAGAAATTTTTTCCATCAGAGTAAACTGCTTAGAATGTTGTAATTCGTTGTAGTTTGACGTAGTTTCACCGAGAAATTCGTAAAAATCACAGAAACTACGCACTACAAAAATACAAAAATTTACAAAAGTGTTCCAATTCTAGCATTTTCATATAGATTTTTATAGCATTTCTTAAATTTGTGTAGAATTTTTTCCAGGGTGGTGGAAGCGGACGTTGAAAAAATCAATAATAATTCGTACTTTACCTAAAACAAACACGAACGACGTTCCCGAATCTTTCTCGAGGCCGAACAAGTCATCTCAACGATAAGATTGCGCTACTTCAACAGGTAACGCGATTCATTCTGCTCCTCGATCGCTTGACGATATTGTGGACGACTCCGGTTTTGCTGCGAACTCGAAACGAGAGAACCACTTTGCGCGAGAGGGAATTACACAATCGCGACGCGACGGAGGAATTTACGAAAGAAAGTGGCAAATTCTGTACGCCCGCCGTGCGTATCGGCACGATTGGATTAGTCAGCCGTACGAATGGGGAAGATAACTCGATAAGCTCTCATTTTGCAAGGTGGCGATAAAGCGTCCTCAGGTATCGATACCATGTCGCCAATGAACAGGTTATGACTACTTTTTTTTATTTTTTTCTTTGAAGCGTACGACGCACGCGCGTTTGCGCGACGTTGTTCGGAACGTCGTACAAAACTCTGATGAAAATTTTTCTCAAAATTCTGCATAGAATTTTTAGAAGAGTGGAATTTTATATTTTATAACTTTTTAAAAAATTTCTTACATTTTTTTAATATAAATTTTTGTACACTTTATATATGTTATAAGTTTTGTAGAGAAGTTATTAAGGAAATATTAATACAAAATCTTTCTTCTTTCATGTAATTTATCAAAACATTAAATATAAACTAAATTTAAATATTTTGAAAATTTATATAAATGATAGAATCCTCCAATTAATAATATGTATTGGTGACAAAAAAATTAAAAAATGCAATTGACATTTTTTTCTGCTCACTCTAAAGATAATTGTGAGTCATATGTATTCCTTATCTGATTCATTAACATAATAAATTAACTCTGGAGTGCTATTGTGTACGAGTGGAATTTCATCCAAGTGCTAATTCAAGTTTATTAGTTTTTGTATTAAAATTTTGAGAGCTTAAAAGCAATATTTAATACGATTTTGTTTACGTTAAAGAGTTTAGTTGTAAGTTATTTTAATTCTTAATTTTGCGGAGGAATTTTTACTCAGAGTAGTGTTGACGTCAAAAAATGAGCAACACTCAAGGGTTAATCTGAGTCAATCTTCTTATAATCACATCAGGTCTGTAGAAATTTTTATACTCTTCAAAAAGTTATTTATTGGAATATAATGAAAGACATTGAATTAATTTTATTGACAAAGTAGCACTTTATTTATATGAAAAAGTAATACAACGTTAGGGCCCTGTGCTTGATTTCTTTCTTTGAGTTATTCAAAGCGTATGTAGAAGACAATTAGAAGGCCATTATTTTTTTGGACTTCATGTCTCTCTATGCGTACGGTGCTCTACTTAAGACTTTTAGATCATGTCTCATCGAAATGCGAGGATTGTAAGTTGCTATTACACTCAGTGTATACACTACTTATTTAACAATATCTTTCTTTGCAAAAGTAATTTTGCTTCATATAGTCACTTGTAATTTACTACATAAAATAACGCACACTACCCAGTCAATTTGTATTTTGCATCTTGTAAAATATATCTCCTCAATCTCTGCAATCGTTAGCGATCATCAGTATCTCTAAAACACCATTAACACCGAGCACCCAAATTCGCCACCCGATATATATCTATATGTGTATATAATATATTCATTGCTATTCGAATGTTTATCTGGGTTGCAGTTGGGTTTTGAAGCTATTTTAGTCTGAAAACTTAGTGCTACCTTCATCTTAAAAATATAAAATTCATCATTTTTTTACCTTCACTTGGTACAAGAAAAGTTTAAATCTCTTTAAATCTGCACTAGTTTTATATGCTATCAATATCGAAAGAAAACAAGAAAAAAAATGGAATAGATTCTCTCTACAAAATGCAGGTAAACGTACTTTGAATAAACATTATGTGGTATTCGTTATTAACAAGTTGATTATTAAATCACAAAAACCGTCTCATTATAGTAGATAGATCCGCATAACAGATTGGCTTTTAAGCTTTGTGATTTAATAATCGATATCTTAATACCACCTAAAATGTGATCTTTTTCCACAAAGGAGGATGCAGATATAAGTACTAAATAACTCTTTTTATCTGCAGTGCACGTAAAAGCGCTGTCAAGTGTGTAAGTGTGCTATCTTTCAAATATATGAAGAACGTATATATAATTGAGGAGGCAAATGTGGGATATTCCTGGGTCCTTTTCTTTTTACCAAAGCTCGCCGTCCTTTTCCTTAGCTGGAACTTCAATTACTCGTGGCTTATCGATTATTCTAGCCGTACGAAGGCCTTTTTCAACAATGCCGATGATCCATGCTTGATAACCTTCCTGTTTTTCAATGTCTTTACAATACGCTGCAGCCTGCAAGACACAATTTACAATGTAAGAATCAATTTCATAGTTTAAAATTACACCTAACCATGATCTGCTGATTAGATCCATAGATTATACTTTTTTAAATTTCAACATAACTCAAATTAAAGTACAATAAGTCTACATTTGTAGGAAGGTTATACAAACTAAATATATTAACAATAAATAGTAGAAAAATATCCCTCCTTTGTTTATCTACCTGCCATTCTTTAGAACATCTCACGAATACAAGATATTCTACTGTATTGGCAGGAAAACGGATCTATCAATCTGTAAGCATATGAGCGGGAAAAATATCGAGCTGGAATCGGATCTTTCGCTCTCAGTATTAAGCTATAGAGATTCTATGTGTTAATATATCTTTGGTCACCTAAATATATCTTATGATTTCTATAAATTTGACACTGTCATATAATTTTATACAACTTATTAACCTGTTCTCGAGGGAGGCAAATGAGCAAACCACCACTAGTCTCGGCTGAATGGCCCTGCAATAACTGGAACATGTTCCCGCATGCTTTGGCTACCGCAGCCATTTTGGAGATAACAGGGAGATTATGGATAACAAAGGAAACTTCATTCTTTTGATGTTTCGCGAGATTTTGAGCATGTCCCAGAAGACCGAAACCGGTGACGTCCGTAGCTCCATGTGCGTTATACTTATGCATCAATCTAGCAGCTGAAAAATCGAAGGATGATATTAATTTTAATTAATTTAACCAAAGATTGCATTAACTTCGATGAAATATTCTCTAATAAATTTTAAATTCTATTATTTTTTAACAAAAAAGGCACTTCTAGATAAAATATTCTAGATACATTTATTTTCAATTAATTTTTTACATACTGCTTAGATTCCATCCCTATTTTCGTATTGTATGCCTCTAGGTTTATAAAAAAATTCATTAAAAATGAATAAATGAGGATGAGATGAAGTGTAACGCGGGACCAATATACTCTTTAAATAAATTAATTTTACAGAAGTATATTTTAATAAAACTTCAACCGCAAGTTTAGTTGTAAAATTGAAAAGTTAAAATAAACGATACTATCCCTATTTTCAACGAGGAATACTTAATACTCCAAATTGATCAGAAAATTTGTTATTAAGTTTGACATTTCCTGTCTATAACATGCTTCATATCATTGTATAATATAATACCTGTTCTGTTCAGCCTGGCCATACTGTCCATTGCACGTTGATAACCTTTTCGTACATCCTCTTCGCTCACTACGAGCTTGATTCTGTTCCAACGATCAGGTTGATCAAGCCACTGATGCGCATTGACGGCAACTTGTGTACCAAGGGGCTTTGTCAGAACCAATACATCTCCAACTACGGCATTATCTGGCCTGAAAATAACAACAGTGATAAAGAAGCTTAGTGTCAAATCTAACAATGCCAATACGATCGCTAATCACAATTAATTACGTACACAATATACTCGTTTGGTTGACAAACGGTGGTAGCAACTCCACCGATGGTGCACCAAGGATTGACGACAGTCTGACCACCCGTTACCGTAGTGCCCGCGTCTAGAGCAGAATCCTTGAACCCTCTCATGATCAGCGGCACGACAACGTCGCGCTCTTTCTCAGTCATTTTTGTGCTGACACTCAGCAGCATCAACATGTTGTCGCAGTCCGTGACACCCATTGCATACAGATCGCTGAGGACATTGGTGCACGCGATTTTACCTGGAAGACAACTCCCATAGCAATGAAGACAAAATAACAAATACAACATATATAAATCTAAATTTGCACTTCTATATTAAACATAGTAATTTGCAGGATGTATATTCATGTTCATTTATCAGTGTAACACCTTTCTACTTATTGACTATAGTATTTATTATAATTTTGTATACAGCACATAATTTTTTGTAATTATTTTCTAAAATTCTTTTGATTAATTTAAAATAGATTTGCAACGTTATTGAAAATACTTTATTATATGTAAATTAGTATGTAATGTAAATCCAAGAAAATTGGATTCAAATTCGATTTGTATTTGAATCAAACAGATTCGATTTGATCTCGCAAATGCTTGACTCTCACACCTCCTCCAATCGGCTTCTTTCTTACCCATCATGTAAGGATCATCGACTAGCGGATAAAAGAAATCTGTAGTCTGCACCAGGCTAAGCCCACCATGTCTTAGTGGAGTCACGGAGGAATCCATACCAATGCCTAAAATAATGTTATAAATCATCATTAGAGTATTGCAACATAAAATAGCACAATTTGCTTACAAATCACAATTCAAATATTTTTTAACTTTATCCTCAATTGTTTTAAATTTTTAAAAAGGAAATGTAACTGCGCATTATATTTTTTATAAAGTTTTGTGAATATTATGCCTAAAAAAAAAAGGAATAAAATTTTAAAATATTAAATATGCAAAAAATTAAAATAAATTTTTATAATAAAATATAACTATGCATGTTTATATTTTGTTAAATATTTTAAGAACTTTTCTGAATAATAGTACATATAAGAAAGTGTAGTATGTGTGAAAAATTCAAAAGAATAGATTTCGTTGCAAGTATATGCGTATCTGATCGTCAAATTAATAAGCACGTTGCGGTTGAGAACATCTGCGCTTCCGATGCCGGGAAAAAATTGGGCGGGAGACAACACGATCGCCATATTGCAGCAGGACTGCCTTGCGGCGCTTGCAGGCCCCGTGATAAATCAACGAGCTTCAAGAATTTCGATGTCGACGCTATCTCGCGTCTCGCGATCTCGAAATTTTCGGAGAAACAGAAGCGCTGTCGAGTTAAGATCACAGACTTTGCTCTCGGAAAAAAGAGAGGAGAGGTAGAATAATTCTCCTCACGACCATTTTTGCACGCAAATATTCAATCTGAGAAAGATGGCGAGAGACAGAGAGCGAGCGAGTGAGAAAGAGAGAAAATATACACGGTGATCAAAGATTATGAAAGACGTCGGTTTGCGAGCGCGATTCGTCGTTCGTTCGTTTCATACTCACCGATGCGCGGAATAGCCATGTGCATAAAGTGGGCATGCTCGTGGTCCTGTGCGGACGCGTCGTCGGTCTGAAGTCCCTCGAGGAGCTTACAGAGAACCTCCTGAGGGACTTTGCACCCTCATCCTTTTAGATCGGCGAATCGCGTCAGGCGGAAGGACGCATCGAGATCATGCGCCACCGGGTCGAATGGCCTGCGCAGCGCCAAGGCGTTCGGATTCCCCTCAAGCTCGAGCTGTGCCACGGCCAGGGCGTCCTGTGCCACCGGGGTGCCCTGCAGCTCCGCCATCTTGCTGTGCAAATCCCGTTTACAGGCGTTCGGATGGAGCCGAGTCGGTTTTTACGCCTTTGTCGGCAACGTGTGCGACGAAAACCCACGCCGAGACCGTCGCGAGTAAATGCGCCGGAAAGGATCGTCGAGATCCTCTTC